>JAREIK010005441.1:0-214259 GCA_029783825.1 Sapria himalayana | reverse complement strand
ATATTGATAGATTTGATAGGAGATAGATAGAAAAATAGATAAATAATTTGATAGATAGATAGATTAGATAGATATATCAGATAGATTGATAAATAGCTAGATCGATAGATATATTGATTTGATAGCCAGATAGATTAAATAGATTATATAGATAGATTATATAGATTATATAGATAGATTAGATAGATTATATAGATAAAAAGATATAGAGATTAGATAAATAGATTAATAGATCAATAAATAGATATATTAGATATATAAATAGATTAGATCGTTAGATAAATAGATTAGATAGATTTGATTGATATATTGATTATATAAATTGATTATATAGATAAATAGATACATAAATAGATTAGATTGATATATAGATTAGATAGAAACTTAGATAATATATATTATAGAGAGATAGATAGATAGATTTGATAGATTTGATAGATACATTAGATAGATAGATACATAGATTAGATAGATAGATACATAGATTAGATAGTTAAATAAAAAGATTAGATAGTTAAATACATAGATTAGAATAGATATATATATATATATATATATATATATAGATAGATATATTAGATAAATAGATAGATATATTAGATAAATAGATAGATTAGATAGTTATATAAATAGATAAAAAAATAAATATAAATATAAATATAGATATATATATATATATATTGAAATAAATAAATAGATAGATAAATTAGAAAGATAGATTAGATAGATAGATTAGATAGATAGTAGATATATAGATTAAATATATAGTAGATATATAGATTAGATAGATAGTAGATATATAGATTAGATAGATAGTAGATATATAGATTAGATAGATAGTAGATATATAGATTACATAGATAGTAGATATATAGATTAGATAGATAATAGATATATAGATTAGATAGATAGTAAATATATAGAATATATGGATAGATAGATTATATAGATAAATAATTATTTTAAATATATAGATAGATTGATATATAGATAGTTAGAAAGATAAATAGAGAGAGATTAGATAGTTATATATTTAGATTAGATAGATAGAAAGAAAGATATTACATAACGAGATATATTTTTAGATTAGATAGAAAGATAATTTAGAAAAAAAGATAAATAGATAGACAAATAGATTAGATATATAGATAGATTGATTAGATAGATGAATAGATATATATATAAAATAGATAGATAGATAAATTAGATTGATATATATATATATATATATATATATATATATATATATATATCAAGATTAGATTGATATATATAAATTAGATTGATATATATAAATTAGATTGATATATATAGATAGATAGATAGATAATATAGTAGATAGATAAATAGATAGATAGATTAGATATTTAGAAAGATTAGATTGTAGAATCATAGATAGATAGAAATATAGATCGATAGATAGATAGATTAGACTGATAGATTAGTTAGATAAATATAAAGATAGATTGGTAGATATATAGATAGATAATGTAATTATATAAATAGATAGATAGATATGTTAATCAGAAATATAGATAAAGAAATAGGTTAGATAATAGTTAGATAGAATGATTAGATTGTTGAATAGATCAAATTCATAGATAAATAGATACATATATAGTTAGATTAGAAAATTAGATAGATTTAATAAATAAATACATAGACAAAAAGATAAATACATAGAAAGATAAATACTTAGAATGATAAATACATAGATTAAATATATAGATAAAAAGATTAGATAGATATATACGTAAGTAGATAGAATAGATAGATATATAGTTAGATTAGATATATATATACATTAGATAGATACATTAGATATATAGATAGATACATAGATTAGATAGATAGATTGATAAATAGATAGATTAGATAAATAAATAGATAAATAGATTTGATTTAAAGATTAATTAGATTAGATAGATATATAGATAAATAAATAAATAAATAGATCTCTTTAATAGATTGATTTATTGATTAGATAAAGAAATAGATAATTAGATTAGATTGTTAAATAGATAATATAGTTAGATCGATAGATTGATACATAAATTAGATAAATAGTGAGATTCGATAAATAAATTAATAGATAGATAAATAGATATGATTTAAAGATCATTTAGATTAGATAGAAAGATTAAAAAGATAAATCACATATATATATAGATTTATTAGATAGATAAATATTCAAATAAATTATATAGATATATAGATAGATAGTTTAGATAGATTGGATCCATTATATAGATTATATAAATTAGATAATAAGATTTATAAATAGATTATATAGAAAGTTAGATTGATTAATTAGATAGATAAAATAATAGATAGATAATATAAGATTGATTATTTGGATAAATAGATAAATTAGATAGATAGATCGATAGATTAAATATATAGATATATAAATAAATCTATAGATAGATAGATAGATATATAGTTTATATATATAAATAGATTAGATAGATAGATAAATAGATTAATATATAGATTAAATAGATAGATACATAGATAGTTAGATTAGATAGTTACACACACTAACACACACACACACACATAACTAGATTGATTAGATAGATAGATATATAAGTCGATTAGATAGCTCGATAGATTGATTAGATAGATATATTATAAGATTAGATAAATAGAATGATTAATTAGTTAGAAAAGATAAATATAGAGATAGATTGATAAAAAGATTATAAAGATAGATTAAATAGATTGGTGTGTGTGTATAAGATAATTAGATAGATTAAATAGATATATAGATTTATTGATATATAAAGATATATATATATAGATTAGATAGATAAAAAGATTGTATAGATAGATAAATAGATATTTAGAATAGATAGACAGTTAAATAGATTATATAGACAGATTAAATAGATTAGATAGAAATTAAAATAAATTGATATACTAGAAAGATCGCTAGATTAGATATATAGATATTTAGATAGATAGATATTTAAATTAGATAGATAGATTAGATAGACACATTCATTTAAAGGTTTGAAAGATTGATAAATTAGTTAGAGAGATTAGATAGATGTATAGTAGTTAAATTGATAGATAGATAGATTAGATATAATACAGAGTTAGATAGATAGAATAGATAGATTGATAAAATGTTTGATAGATTTATAAATAGATGGATAGAGAGAGATTACATTGGTAGAGAGATGGATTATATAGATAGATAAATAGAATAAATAGATATACAGAAAGATTATTTAGATAAATAGATAGATATATAGATAAATAGATAGATAAAATTGATAGATAGTTAGATTTGATAGATTGATTAGATAGAAAGCATAGATAAATAAATAAATAGATATATTACATAAATAGATAGATAGATTATATAAATTAGATAGATATATTGATTATATAGATAGATATATAGATAGATTAGATGGATAGAGAGAGATAAATCATATAGATAGATAGGTAGATTATATAGTTAAATAGATAGATAAATAGATAGAAAGATAGATTTGATTATATATATATATATATATATATATATTGCTAGAAAGATTAGATAGAAATTTAGATAGATTTGATAGATCGATAGATTGATTCATTAGATATAAAGAAGATTAGATAAATAGATTGATTAATTAGATAGATAAGATATATAGATAGATAAAAAGATTAGAGAGATTAAATAGATTATTAGATATATATATATATATATATATATATATATATATATATATCTATACACACATAGATAGATTAGATAGATAGACAGATAGATAAAAAGATTAGATAGATTAGAAAATAGATATATAGAATATATAGATAGTTAAATAGATTAAATAGATAGATTATATAGATTTGATTAAAAATAAATAAATAGATAGATTATAAAGATAGCTAGATTATATATAGATATTTAAATAGATCAATTATATAGATTAGATAGATTATATAAATAGATAGATATATTAAATAGAGAGAGATAGATAGATTAGAAATATTGATTTGTTTGATTAATAAATATATAGATATATACATTAGATAGATTGATAGATTAAATAGATTATATAAATAGATTAGATAGAGAAATTATATAGATATATAGATAGTTTGATAGTTATATTTATTAGATATTAATTTTGATAGTTAAATTAGATAGATAGATAGATTAGACAGATTAGACAGATTTATAGAAAGATAGTTATATTAAATAATTTGATTTAAAGTTTAAATTGATAGATAAATATATTAGATAAATAGAGAGATTTGATGGACAAATAGATAAATTAGATATATATATATATATATATATATATATATATATTATAGATAGATTAAATATATAAATTAGATATATAGATTGAATAAATAGATATATTGATAGATTTGGTAGGTAATACTTAGTTAGATTAGAGAGATTAGATAGATAGATAAATAGATCGATTAGATCAATAGATTGATAGATTAGATAAATATATAGATAGATAGATTAGATAAATATATAGATAGAATAGATAAATATATAGATATATAAATAGATATATAGATTGATAGATACATTATATCGATAGATAGATAAATTAGATAAATATATAAATGGATAGTTTGATTGATTGATATATTAGATAAAAAATATATATTAGATATATAGATTGATATATTAGATAAAAATATACATTAGATAGATAGATATTTATAGATATATATATATATTTGGATCATATAGATAAATAAATTAGATAGATATATAGATAGATATATAGATTGAATAGATAAATAGATGGATATATAGATTAGATAGATTTATAGATATATTAGAAAGAAATATATATTAGATAGATAGATAAATAGTATAAATTCTATATATATATATATATATATATATTAGATAAATAAAATTATAGATAGATTTATTGATAGATATATAGTTTAGATATATTGATTAGATAGATAGATAAGAAAAAATGATAGATAGATAGATTAGATAGATAGATTGATAAATTATATAGATATATTAATATATTAGAAAAATAGATTGATAGATTTGATAGATATATAAGATATATAGATAGATATATAAAATAGATAGATAACTATCTTTATATCTATATATATTTAGCTATCTATCTATTTATTTTGTCTATTTATCTAATCTATCTATTTATCAAATCTATCTTTCTATATATATATATATATATATATAGCTATCTATCTATCTATTTAATCTGTCTATTTATCTAATCTAGATACCTATGAACTCTATCTTTCAATATATATATAAATCAAATATATCAATCAATTTAATCTAAATATCTATTTAATCTATCTATCTAATATATCTATTAAGATATATATCATTCTATTTATCTAAGAAATATATTTAACTATCTAATCTAATTTTTTATTTAATCTATCTATATATCTAATCTATCTATCTAAACTATCAATCTATCTAATCTATTTAATCTATCAATCTATATAATTCATGTATCATTTTAATCTATCTATCAAATCTATTTCTCGAACTAATTTATCAATTTATATATCATTCTTTCTATCTATTCTATATATCTATCTATCTATTTTTTCTATCAATCTAATGTATCTAATTTATCTATCTATCAATCAATAAATCTATCTATTTATCTATATAATCCATCTATCTATTTACATAAACTATATATCTAATTTAATTATCAAAGCTGTCTATTTATCTATCTATCTATCTATCTAACCATCTAATCTATCTATCTAATCTATATATTTTTCCATATATGTATAGATCAATTATCTATCTATTCTTTCTATTTATTGAATTAATTAATATATATATATATATATATATATATATATATATATATATCATGTATCTATATATCTAATTTTTCCATCTTTCTATCTTGCTAATCAATTTATCTTTCTATATATCTATCTCTCTAATAAATTTATCTTTCTTTTTATCGCACGATTTATGTATCTATCTAATCTATTTATTGATTTATCTATCTAATCGATCTATATATCTTTCTAATCTATATATCTAACTATTTAGCTAATTTATTAATCAAATCTATCAATTTATAACTCTGATCTATCAAACTATCTATTTATCTATCTAATCTATCAAACTATCTATCTATCTAATTTCTATCTATCTATCAATTTATTCTCTATCTATGTCTATCTTTCTAATCTCTATCTAATCTAGCTCTCTTTGTAATCTATCTATATATTTATATATATATAATCTATATAATCTATTTATAAAATATTCTTTCTTTTTTATCTAACTAATCTATCTATTTAAATATTTATCTATCTATCTATATATTTGAATATCTATCTATCTAATCTTTCAATCTATCTATCTATTCATATATCATTCTATCTATCTAATCTAACTATATATATATATATATATATATCTAATCTATCTACCTATGTATCTATCTATCTAATCTATTTATCTATATATCGAATCGATCTATGTATTTATCTTTCTATCTATATATTTATATTTTAAATATATATCTATTTATTTATCTAATATATATATATATATATATATATCTCTATCTATTTTATCTATCTAATATTCTAATCATTCAATCTATTATCTAACATATTTCTTTATCTATATATCTGATTAATATATATATCTATCTATTTATATATTTATCTACTTTATATATCTATATATATCTACCAATCTATCTTTATATTTATCTATCTAATCTATCTATATATTTCACAATATAATCTATCTATTTAACAATATATTTTTACTATCTATTTATCTATCTAATCTATCTATTTATGAATATATATAATCTATCTATCTATCTAATCTATAAAATCTATCTATCTAATCAATAAATCAATCAAATATATGTATCCATTTATATTTCTATCTATCTATATTTCTCTATATCTATCTATCTAACTATTTATCTATCTACTATATATATATATATATATAATAATCTAATCAATCTATTTATCATATATAATCTATATATCTATCTTATCTATTTATATATCGATTTATCTATCTATATATATATCTATTCTTTTTATCTATCTATCTATCTATTTATCTTTCTATATAAATTAACTTTCCATCTATGTTTCTAGTCTATTAATATATCTCGCTATTTAATATATCTATCTTTCTGTCTATCTAATCTAAATATATATCTATCTAATCTATCAGTCAACTAATCTTTATATCAATTTAATCTATCTATCTTATCTATATATCCATCTGTATATCATTCTATCTATCTATCTATCTAAGAAATCTATCTAATCTAACTTTCTATCTATCTATCTAAGAAATCTATCTAATCTAACTTTCTATCTAATCTATCTATCCATTCTATCATTCTATCTTGTCTAGCTATCTATATAATCTATTTATCATCTACTTTATATATCTATATATCTACCAATCTATCTTTATATTTATCTATCTAATCTATCTATATATTTCACAATATAATCTATCTATTTAACAATATATTTTTCCTATCTATTTATCTATCTAATCTATCTATTTATGAATATATATAATCTATCTATCTATCTATCTAATCTATAAAATCTATCTATCTAATCAATAAATCAATCAAATCTTTGTATCCATTTATATTTCTATCTATATTTCTCTATATCTATCTATCTAACTATTTATCTATCTACTATATATATATATATAATAATCTAATCAATCTATTTATCATATATAATCTATATATCTATCTTATCTATTTATATATCCATTTATCTATCTATATATATATCTATTCTTTTTATCTATCTATCTATCTATTTATCTTTCTATATAAATTAGCTTTCCATCTATGTTTCTAGTCTATTAATATATCTCGCTATTTAATATATCTATCTTTCTGTCTATCTAATCTAAATATATATCTATCTAATCTATCAGTCAACTAATCTTTATATCAATTTAATCTATCTATCTTATCTATATATCCATCTGTATATCATTCTATTTATCTATCTATCTAAGAAATCTATCTAATCTAACTTTCTATCTATCTATCTAAGAAATCTATCTAATCTAACTTTCTATCTAATCTATCTATCCATTCCATCATTCTATCTTGTCTATCTATCTATATAATCTATTTATCTATAATACCTATCTAATCTAACTATATATCTTTCTAATCTATCTATTTATCTATTTATCTAATCTTTTTATCTATCTAATATATATATATAAATAATTATCCATATATATATATATATATATAGATAGTGATGCTGAAGCACTCGAGACTACTAATCAAGCCTTAATTCTTGACCACATTCTTTCGGCAAAATATCCACTATCCGTACTTATGCATGTCAAAACTAATTTCGGTTACAATTTGCTGGGATGGGTTAAGGAAGGATGATCCTAATTTGTTGCTATCTTTGGAAGTGAATATTTGCTGGTTATCATTGGTGGATGAATTTCTAAGGCTGAAGATAATATCCTATTTGCCATTTTTTTAATTCAATTTTTTTTATTTTTTTATAATTTATTATTCTGAGTGTAATCTCTATATAAGGAGACAATGTAATTTGTAATGGGGGTTTTTTTTTTTGAATAAATGAAAGTTTCTCTTGTGATTTGAATTATCTTGATTAATTTATCCAAAATCTTTGGTGGTGAATCAAATAGTTCTTTATCCTTGATAGGTGGAATTTCCTTGAAACCTAGGTGGTGAACTGCATTTACCCCGAAGTACAAACTTTCCACAAAAACAGAGTCTCATCTAATTCCATCCAAAATCGTGCACTCCACCAAACTTATTTGGGGATACTACCAACACAAAAGTTGTATATCTACGAGTTCTCAATCTGTGGCTTTTTAAATAGGGTCAATCCGACCTGTATTGAGGTAGTTATGCTCATTTACTTCAAAATTGTGCAAAACCTAAAATTTTAAATTTTCTGCTCGGAATCACTCGCCCACGCACGCATCAATTTGGTATCAGAGCTCAAGGTTAAACTTATTTTGAGTGGTTTTTTTGTGTTGTTATTTCTTCTTATCATGGATGACGGACAAGTTCCACGTGGCTTGACATTTGAGCAAGTGCACAATCTAATCCGAGATCATGATATAGAGAATCTCCAAAGGTAGATGGATTGAATTCTTAATCTCCTAGATAACCCGAGGAGACAAGAGCAATCAGTAAGGCATCCCAATATTCAACGACACCATGATGATTCAAATTCGCATCACAATTCCAATAATAATTCTGATTTCACTGGAGGCAACTCTAGTACCTCTGAGCACCAAGTTCAAAGAAAAAAAAGACACCATGAGAATGACCGTGGTATTAAAATATATATACCTGAATTCGAGGGAAGTCTCAATCCTGACAACTTTGTTGATTGGCTCCATGCCATTGAACGAGTTTTTGACTTCAAGTCCTACTCATATGAGTAGATGTGCAAAATCACTATTCTAAAAATTACCAAATATGCTTCTCTATGGTGAAAGAATTTAAAGGATCAGTGGGCTAGAGAAGGGAAAAGCCGAATCAAATCGTGGGAAAAACTCAAGAAGCTCATGAAAAATGAGATTCTTGCTCGATACATATAAGCAAGATCTGTTTCTTAAGATGAATTCCATGTGGCAACAAGGGCTGAGTATTGAAGAATATATTCGTGAGTTCGAACAACTCATAATGAGATGCGAAGTTCCAGAAGTTCCCGAGTGAACCATCGCTCGATTCCTTGGTGGTATGAATCGAAAAATTGCTGATTTGGTTGAACTTCAGCCTTATTGGACATTTGAAGATGTTTGCTAACTTGTAATGAAGGTTGAGAAATAAATAAAAAGAAGCAAGAGGATTTCTTTCTAAACCTGCTCGAAGGGGACATCTTAGTTTAGGGATTCTTTCTCGAGCAAATATGAAAGTATTTTGTCAAAATTTAAGGGTAGAAAAGTTGGTGAAACCCATCAAAAAGACCAGCAAGAAAGTTGATGGTGACACAAGGAAATATTTTAAGTGTCATGGCTAAGGGCTTTTACAAGCTAATTGTCCAAATCGAAGAGTTATTAATCTTCAAGAAATTGAGAAGATAGATTTGAAAATTCAAGAGGCCAGCGAAGAACACGGCCCGAATGATTCTGAAGCTGAAGAATCCGAGAATATCATTGAAAAGGCTGATGATGGCGAGTTGTTGGTGATACGGAGAGCATTACATGTTGAGATATCTACTGAAGAGAAAGAGCAAAGGGAGAATATCTTCCACACTCGTTGTACTATTAATGGGAAGGTGTGTACGATTATTATCGATGGAGGAAGCTGCACCAATGTCGCCTCGACAACCATGATTGAAAAATTGAAGCTACCAACATCGAAACATTCTCAACCTTACAAGCTTCAGTGGCTTAGCAAAGGAAGTGATGTGAAAGTAACCAAATGAGCATTTATATCATTTTCAATTGGTAAGAATTATCGAGATGAAGTTTTGTGCGATGTTATTCCCATGGATGCTTGTCACTTGTTGTTAGGCAGACCTTGGCAATATGATAGAAAGGTTGTACATGATGGGCATAAAAACACACTCTTTTCACAAGGAATGAAAATGCATTACTCTTGAATTTTTGAGACCGAGCATCATACATCGAAATCTACCTGAGGATGGAAACAATAGTAAGGAAAGTCTCTACTTGAGTGAAGCACAGGTTGAGAGAGCCATTACCAAATAGAAAAATATATTTGCTTTGCTTATAGTAGAGAAAAGGAATAAATAAGAAATACCTATACATCCGAAAATGCATATCTTGTTAAAAGAATTTGCAGATGTGTTCCCTGACGAATTGCCATATGGATTACCTCCAATAAAAGGTATTTAGCACCAAATTGACTTGCTTCCCGATGCATATCTAGAGAACAAAGCAGCATATAAATGCAACCTAGAGGAAACAAAGTAGTTGCAATGACAGGTCGATGAACTTATCTACAAGGGATTTGTTTGAGAAAGTATGAGCCCATGTTCTGTTCCGGCTCTACTTGTACCAAAGAATGATACAACATTCAGAATGTGTGTCAATAGTCGAGCCATCAACATCACTATTAAGTATAGGTATCCTATACCGAGACTCAATGATATGCTTGATAAATTATATGGTTCTACTGTGTTTTTAAAGATATATTTGCGAAGTGGCTATCACCATATCCGAATGCGGGAAGGAGATGAGTGGAAAACAACCTTCAAGACTAAGACAGGTTTATATGAATGGGTGGTTATGCCATTCGGACTTTCTAATGCTCCAAGTACTTTCATGAGGCTTATGAATGAGGTTCTTCGTTCCTTTGTTGATTGGTTTGTTGCATACTTTGATGATATTTTTGTTTATAGTCGAAGGTGGATGCAATGAAGATCTGGCCGGTTCCAAAATCCATCACCGATGTAAGGTGTTTTCATGGCCTTGCTTCTTTCTATTGTCATTTTGTGATGAATTTCAGTATAATCATGGCCCCTATCACTGAATGCATGAAGAAGGATTCTTTTGAATGGACAATAGCTGCTAATGATGTTTTTGAACTCATTAAACAAAAGTTATGTGAGTCCCCCATTCTTGCCCTTCCTAATTTTGATAAAGTGTTTGAAGTTGAATGTGATGCAAGTGGAGTTGACATTAGAGCTATTCTAGTTCAAGAACAAAAGTCATTGGCATATTTCAGTAAAAAATTAATGGATTCGAAGAAGAACTACTCAACTTATGATAAGGTGTTCTACGCAATTGTGAGAGCTCTTGATCATTGGAGTCATTATTTGAGGCCTAAACAGTTTGAACTTCATTCTGATCATGAGGCTTTAAAGTTTATTAGTGGCCAATGCAAGCTCAACTCAAGGCATGCCAAATGGGTAGAATTTCTTCAATCATTTTCTTTTGTTTCAAAGTATAAACCTGGTCATACTAATGTTATTACGGATGCTTTATCAAGAAGATACTCTATGCTTGCTATTCTTAATTCTAGAATTCTTGGTTTTCAATCCATGAAAAAATAATATTCTAAAGACCCGGAGTTCTCTGCTATTATCGATAGTTGCAAGCATGGAATTTAAGGTACATATTCTGTCCAAAACGATTTTCTTTTCAAGGGAAACCGATTATGTGTGCTCGAGAGTTCATTTAGAGAACTGTTAATCCGCGAAGCACATGGTGGAGGTTTGGCTGGTCACTTCGTCGTGAACAAAACTCTTGAAATCCTTCAAGAACACTTTTATTGGCCAAAGATGAATGGGGACGTACGTGCTATCATCTTGAGCTGTGAAACTTGTCAAAGAGCAAAGAGTAATTTCCATCAAGGACTATATACGCCCCTTCCTGTACCATTATAGCCTTGAGAAGATGTGAGCATGAGTTTTATTGTGGCTCTTCCGAGAACTCACAGGGGAAAAGATGCAATAATGGTGGTCGTTGATTGGTTTTCTACAATGGCTCATTTTATTCCATGTCACAAGACGAATGATGCATCTCATGTGGCTGATCTTTATTTCAAAGAAATCATTCGCCTTCATGGAGTTCCGAAGACCATTGTATCTGAACGTGATTCTAAATTTTTAAATTATTTCTGGAAGACTTTATGGAGAATGCTTGGGACTAGACTTCTATATAGTACCACTTGTCATCCTCAAACCGATGGACCAACGGAGGTAACCAATCGCACTCTTACTACGTTGCTTCAAGGAATGGTTAGTAGAACTCTAAAAGATTGGGATTTGAAGATTACACATGCTGATTTCGCTTATAATCTATCACCAAGTTATACTGCTAGTCGATCACCTTTCGAAGCTGTGTATGGAATCAATCCTCTCACACCGAATGATTTAATTCCATTCCATCTAATTCACAAGTGAACTTTGATGGCAAAGAGCGGGCTGAATCAATTAAAAAGCTCCATGAGCATATTCGAAGCAATATCGAGAAGGCTAATGAGTTTTATAAAAAAAAGCTAATAAACATCAAAGGAAAGCTCATTTCTACCCAGGTGATCTTGTGTGGTTACACTTACGGAAGGAACGATTTCCTTCTTAGCAGAAAAACAAGCTTATGCCTAGAGTTGCCAGTCCATTTGAAGTTCTGGAGAGAATTGGCAAAAATACTTACAAGATTGATCTTCCTAGAGAATATGGAGTTTCGGTAACTTTTAATATTGGTGATCTTTCTCCTTACTTGGAGGATGGAGACATACCAGATTTGAAGACAAATCTCAAGCAACCTGGTGAGAATGATGCGGAAGCACTCGAGACTACTAATCAAGCCTTAATTCCTAACCACATTCCTTCGGCAAAATATCCACTATCCATACTTATGCATGTCAAAACTAATTTCAGTACAATTTGCTACGATGGGTTAAGGAATGATGATCCTAATTTGTTGCTGACTTTGGTAGTGAATATTTGCTGGTTATCATTGGTGGACAAATTTCTAAGGCTGAAAAGAAGATCCTATTTTCCATTTTTTTAATTCACTTTTTTTTATTTTTTTAAATTTATTATTCTGAATCTAATCTTTATATAAGGAGACATTGTCATTTGTAATGGGGGATTTTTTTTGAATGAATGAAAGTTCCTCTTGTGGGTTGAATTATCTTGATTCTGTATCCAACATCTTTGGTGGTGAATCAAACAGTTTTTTATCCTTGGCATGTTGAATTTCTTTTAAACCTAGGTGGTAAACTACATTTATCCTGAATTATAAACTTTCCCCTAAAACAGTGCTTTGTCTAATTCCATCCAGAATCGCACACTCCACATAACATATTTGGGGATACTGCAAACACAAAAGTTGTAGATCTACGAGTCCTCGATCTGTGGCTTTTTGAATAGGGTCAATCCGACATGTATTAGGTAGTTACGCTCATTTACTTCAAAATCATGCAAAACCTATAATTTTAAATTTTCTCCACGGAATCACTCGCCCACACACGCATCAAATAGATAAATAGATAAATAAAAAGAATAGATATATAGATTAATAGATTAGATTGATAGATAAATGGATAGATAAATAGATAAGATAGAAATATAGATTATATAGGTAGATTATATATGATACATAGATAGATTAAATTGTTAGAAATATATATATATATATATATATATAGTAGATAGATAGATTGATTGATTGAGAGAAATATAGATAGATAGATAGATAGAAATATAAATAGGTACATAAATTAGATTAAGTGATTTATTTATTTATTAGATAGAGAGTTAGATTTGATTAATTAGATAGATAGATTATATATATTCATAGGTAGAGAGATTAGATAGATAAATATATAGCAAAAATAGATTGTTTAATAGATAGGTTATATTGTGAAATATATAGATAGATTATATAGATAAATAGATATAGAGATTAGATAGATAGATTAGATAGATAAATATAAAGATTGATTGGTGTGTATATATATATATATAGTAGATAAATATAAAAATAGATGGATAGATAGATATATTAATCAGATATATAGATAAAGAAATATGCTAGATAATATATTGAATGATTAGATTTTTAGATAGATAAAATAGATAGATATATACATTTATAGATAGATTAAATAAAATAAATAGATATATTTAAAATATAAATACATAGAAAGATAAATACATAGATTGATTCGATATTTAGATAATTTGATTAGATAGATAGATACATAGGTAGATAGATTAGATAGATAGATAGATAGATAGAGATTAGATAGATATATAGTTTGATAGATTAGATAGAAATAGATAGTTTGATAGATTAGATAGATGATTAGATAGATTAGATTAATAGATTAGATAAATAGTTAGATATATAGATTAGAAAGATATATAGATCGATTAGATAGATAAATCAATAAATAGATTAGATAGATACATAAATAGTGTGATAGAAAGAAAAATAAATTTATTAGAGAGCTAGATATTTAGATAGATAAATTGATTAGCAAGATAGATAGATGGAAAAATTATATATATAGATACATGATATATATATATATATATATATATATATATATTAGTTAAATTAATAGAAAGAATAGATAGATAATTGATATATACATATATAGATAAATATATAGATTAGATAGATATATAGATAGATATATTAGATAGTTAGATAGATATATAGATAGATAAATAGATAGATTTGATAATTAGATTAGATATATAGTTTATGTAAATAGATAGATTATATAGATAGATGGATTGATTGATTGATTTATAGATAAATTAGATAGATTAGATTGATATATAGAATATATAGATAGAATGATATATAGATTGATAAATTAGATCGAGAGATAGATTAGATAGATAGATTAAATAGATACATCAATTATATATATTGATAGATTAGATAGTTGATAGTTTAGATAGATAGATAGATTAGATAAAAAATTAGATTAGATAGTTAGATATATTTCTTAGATAGATAGAATGATATATTGATTAATAGATATATTAGATAGATAGATAGATTAAATAGATATTTAGATTAAATTGATTGATTAATTAGATTTATATATATATATATATATAGAAAGGTAGATTCAATAGATAGATAGATAGATTAGATAAATAGACAGATTAGATAGATAGATAGCTAAATATATATAGATAGAAAGATAGATTTGATAGATAGATAGATTAGATAAAAAGACAAATTAGATAGATAGATATCTAAATATATATAGATAGAAACATAGTTATCTATCTATTTTATATATCTATTTATATATCTAATATATTTATCAAATCTATCAATCTATTTATCTAATCTATTAATCAATATATCTAATTTATCTATCTATCTAATCTATCTATCTATCAATCTTTCATATCTATATAATCTATCTATCTAAACTATATATCTATCTATAAATCTATCTATAAATCTATTTATCTAATCTATCCTCTAATCTAAATTTTCATCAATTAAACAATCTATCTATCTATATATCTATCAAACTGTCTAACTATCTATTCTATTTATCTATCTATTTAAAATATCTAACTATATATTTGTCTAATATCTATTTAATCTATCTATCTATCTATATATCTATCTAATCAATTTATCTAATATATCTATCGAATCTATCTATTGAATCTATCTAATCTCTCTATCAATATAGGTCGGATTGACCCAATTCTTAAAGCCACAGATTAAGGACTCGTAGATCTACAACCTTCGTGTTTTGAGTATCCCCAAATAAACTATATTGAGTGAGTGATTGTGGGAGGAATTGGACGAGGCATTGTGTATGTCGGGATGTTTGTAATTCGTGATAATTCTAGTTCACCACCAATGTTAAAAGAAAATTCAACATATCAAGGATAAAGAACTCTTTGATTCCCTACCAATGATGTTGGATAAAGAATCGAGATAATAATTCAACTCACAGACAGAAACTTTCATTAATTATAAAACACCCTTTCAAATTTGAATCTCCTTATATAGAGATTAGACTCAGATTTGAAAAAAAAATAATAAAAATAATAAAAAATAAAAATAAAAAAATGGGTAATAGGAGTTTTCTCTTTAGTCTTCAAAATTCGTCCACTAATAGTAACCAACAAATATCAACTTCCGAATAACTTTAAATCACTATTGAACTTATGATGAATAACTCCCTTTTGATATAATATCGATCAGCAATGAATTTTAATATACAGATCATCTTTCCTTAACCCATCGAAGCAAATTGTAATTGATGTTAGTCTTAACATGAATAAGTATCGATAGTATTTGTTTTACCGAAGTAATCTGCTCAAGACTTAAGGATTGATTAGTTGTCTTGAATGCTCTCGTATCACTCTCCTATTTGCTTGGGATTTGTCTTTAAATCTAGTAAGTCGTCATCCTTGAAGTAAGGAGAAAGATCACATACATTAAAAGTTAATGAAATTCCATATTCTCTAGGAATATCAATCATATAAACATTTTTGCCAATTCTCTCAAGAAGTTCAAATGGTCCATCAGCTCTAAGAATAAGCTTGTTCTTTCACTGAGAAGGAAATCTTTCCTTTCTTAAGTGTAACCACACAAGATAACCTAGTTGGAAATGAGCCTTTCTCCGATGTTTATTAGCTTTCTTCATATAAAACTCGTTAGCTTTTTCGATCTTGCTTCCAATCTGCTCATTTAGTTTTTTTATTGGTTCAGCTCGCTCATTGCCATCAAATTTCACTTGTGAATTCGATGAAAAACTAATTAAATCAATCGGTGTGAGCATATTGATTTCCTACACAACTTTGAAAGGTGATGGACCTGTAGTATAACTTGGTGATAGATTATAAGCGAACTCAGCATGTGCAAGCTTCAAATCCCAATCTTTTGGAGATTTACTAACCATTCCTAGAAGTAGCGTAGTGAGAGTGCAATTGGTTACCTTATTTTTGTCATCGGTTTTAGGATGACAAGTGGTAGAGAATTAAAGTTTGGTCCCAAGCATTCTCTATAAGGTCTTTCATAAATAACATAAAATATTAGAATCATGATCATATACAATGGTCTTCGGTACTCCATGAAAGCGAATGATCTTGAAATAAAGATCAGCCACATGAGATGCATCATTCGTCTTGTGAAATGAAATAAAATGAGCCATTTTAGAAAACTTATCAGCGACCACCATAATGGCCTCTTTTCACTTTTGAATTCTTGGAAGACCCACATCAAAATCTATGCTCACATCTTCCCGGGCCTATGATGGTACTGGAAAATGAGTATATAGTACTTGATGGAAAAGAATATTTGCTCTTTGACAAGTTGCACATCTCAAGATGATAGCACATACGTCTCCACTCATCTTTGGCAAATAAAAGTCCCCTTGAAGGATTTAAAGAGTTTTGTTCACGTCGAAGTGACCAGCTAAACCTCCACCATATGCTTCTCAGATCACCAATTATATCAATGATCTTTTCTGCACATATAATTGATTTCACTTGAAAAGAAAATCATTTTGGACAGAAAATGTACTTTGAATTCCATGTTTGTAACTATTAATAATAGTAGATAACTCCGGGTCTTTAGAATATAGTTCTTTAATGGATTGAAAACCAAGAATTCAAGAATCAAGAACAGCAAGCATAGAGTATATTCTTGATAAAGCACCCGAAACAATATTAGTATGGCTAGGTTTAATCTTCGAAACAAAAGAGAAGGATTGAAGAAATTCTACCCATTTAGCATGCCTTGAGATAGCTTGGTTGGGTGCTAATAAACTTCAAAGTATCTTGATCAGAATGAAGTACAAATTGTTACGGACTCAAATAATGACTCCAATGATCAAGAGCTATCACAATGTCGTAGAACTCCTTATCATAATCTATCTATCTTATCTATCTAACTATCTAATTTATCTATCTAATATATAAATCTATCGATCTAATTTATTTATCTATCATTCTATCTAATCTATATTTCTATTTATCGATCTATTTATTCTATATATCTAAGTATCTAATCTATCTAATCTATTTATCTATCTATTTATCTATCTAATCTATATATTTATACATGTATGTATATATCAATTATATATCTATATTAATTATATATTTATAATATATATATATATCTATATATCTATTTATCTATTTATCTTTCTCTAATCAATTTATCTATCTATCTTTCTATCTATCTATCTATCTATCTCGTTAATTAGTTTATCTATATTTTTATCGATCTATTTATCTTAATATCTATCTAATCTATTTATTGATTTATCAATCTAATCGATCTATATATCTTTATAATCTATATATCAAACTATTTATCTAATCAATTTATCTAATCTATTTATCTAATCTATTTATCTAATCTATCAATCTATATATCTATCTTATCTATCAAACTATCTAATCTCTCTCTATCTATCTAATCTCTCTCTATCTATCTAATCTCTCTCTATCTATCTAATCTATTTATTAATCTAATCTATATATCTATGTATCTATTTTATATCTAATCTATATATCTATCTATATATTTAATCTATCTATTTAATTTATCTATCTAGCTAATCTCACAACCTATCTATCTAACTATATAACTATATATTTAATCTATCTATATATCAGTATATCTAATCTAGCTATCTTTCTAATATATCTATATATTTATCTATTATCTAATCTATATAATCAATTTATATAATATTCTTTCTAATTTATTTATCTATTTATATATTTATCTATCTAATATAACATCACTAAACTACCTATCAATCAATCAATTAATCTATCTATCTAATCTATGTAATCTATCTATCTATCTATTTATCTTTCTATCTAATCAATCAATCTATTTATCTCTCTATTCTATCTATCTATATATGTATTTTATTTATCTATTCATTTATCTATCTATCTAATATATATAATCTATTTATCTATCTAATCTATCAATATATTATCTATCTAATCTATCTATCTATCTATCTGTAAAATTGATATATATATATATATCAATCTTCTAATGAATCTATCTATTTATATATCAAATCTATTTATCAATTTATATATCAAATCTATTTATCAATTTATATATATATATATATATCTTTATCTATTTATTTATTTAATCTATGTATCTATCTTTCTATTTAATCTATCTATCTATGTAATCTATATATCCTTCTATATATCTAAATATCACTCTTTCTAATCTATCTATGTTTATATCTATATAATCTATATATCTAAATATATATCTATCTAATGTATCTATCTATCTAACTAATGTATCTATATATCTAGCTATCTATCTATCTATCTAATCTAACTATCTATCTATCTATTCTATCTACCTAGGTATCTATCTATCTCTTTTTATTTATATATCTAATCAAAGTATTTATCTTTCTATGTATTTATAGTTCAATGTATTTATCTTTCTGTCTATGTATTTATTTATTAAATCCATCTATTTTTCTAATCTCTCTATATATGTATCTATTTAACTATGAATTTGATCAATTTAACAATCTAATCATTCTATCTAACTATTATCTAACCTATTTCTTTATCTATATATCTGATTAACATATTTATCTATCATTTATCTATCTATTTATCTATCTACCTATCTATCTTTATATTTATCTAACTAATCTATCTATCTAATCTATTTATATATCTAATCTATCTATCTATTTATATATATAATCTATCTCTATATTTCGTAATATATTTTATCTATTTATCTATCTATTTTCCTAGCTATTTATCTATCTAATCTCTCTCTATCTATGAATAATTATAATCTGACTATCTATCTATCATTCTAATCTATAAAATCTAACTATCTATCTAATCAATCACTCAATCTAATCTATCTATCTATATTTCTATCTTTCTATGATTTTACAATCTAATCTTTCTATCTAATCTATCTATCTATTTATCTATCTACTTTAATTATATATTTATCTATATATATATATATATATATATATATATATATCAATCTAATTTATCTATATATCTAAGTTATCTATATATCTATCTATATAATCTATCTACTCTATATATCTATCTATTTTATATATATATATGTGTGTGTATATATATATATATATCTATTCATCTATCTAGCTAATTTATCTATCTATATATCTAATCTATTTATCAATTTATTTATCTTTCTATCTAAATTATCTATCTATCTAATCTAACAATATATCTAGCTATGTAATATATCTATCTTTCTATCTATCTAATCTAAATATATAACTATCTAATCTCTCTCTCTATTTATCTTTCTAACTATCTATATATCAATATATCTATATTATCTATCTATCCATATAATCTATATATCTAATATCTATATAATCTATATATCTACTATCTATCGAATCTATCTATCTAATTTATCTATCTATTTATTTATTTCAATATATATATATATATATCTATTTATATACCTATTTAATCTATTGATCTATTTATCTAATATATCTATCTATATAAATATATCTATCTATTTATGTATCTATTTATCTAATCTATCTATCTATCTAATATAAATATCTAATTATGTTTCTATTTTTCTATCTATACATTTATTGATTTATCTATTTATCAAATATGTCAAATCAATCTTTTTGTTAATCTATCTATATATCAAATCTAACAACTCTATTTATTTATCTAATTTATCAATCTATCAAATATATCTAATCAATCTAATCTATCTATCTAATCTATCTAATCTATCTATCTAATCTATCTAATCTATCTAATTTATCTAATCTATCTATCTAATTTATCTATCTAATTTATCTAATCTAACTAATCTATCTATCATTCTAATCTATCTATCTAATCTATCTAATTTATCTAATCTAACTAATCTATCTATCATTCTAATCTATATATTTATCTAATCTATCTCCCTATCTATTATATCTAATTATTCTATCTAATCTATCTAATCTATATAATCTATCTAATTTATCTATTTATGTAATCAATCTATCTATCTTATCTATCTTTTTATGTAATCAATCTATCTATCTAATCTATCTTTTTATTTAATCAATCTATCTAATCTATCTATCAAATCTGTCTATATATCTATGTAATCTATCTATCTATATATTATTCAATCTATCTTATCTTTCAATCTTTCTTTCTATCTTTCTAATCTATCTATCCATCTATATGTCTACCTAATCTATCTATCTATATGTCTATATACCTATCAAATCTATCTATATGTCTATATACCTATCAAATCTATCTATATGTCTATATACCTATCAAATCTATCTATATATATCTATCTATTTATCAATTTACATAATCTATCTAATCTATCTATCAATCTAATCAATCTATCGATGTATCTAATCAATCTATCTATATATCAATCTATTTATCTATCTATCTAATTTATCAGTCTATTTATCTAAATATCTAAACTATATATCTATATATCTATCTAATCTATCAAATTATCTGTCTATCTAATTTATCTCTCTATCTATTTAATCTATCTATCTATCTAATCTCTATATCTATCTTTCTATTTATATATCTAATCTATATATCTATTTAATCTATCTAATCTTTTTATCTATCTATTTATTTAATCTATTTATGTAACTATCTATCTATATATCAATCAATCTATCAAATCTATCTATTTATGTAATTTATATATCTAATTAATCTATAGATTTATCTTTTTATTCATTCAATCAATCTATCTAATCTAATCTATCTATCCATCTAATCTATCAAGATATATATATATATATTAGATAGATAAATAGATAGAGAGAAGAGATAGATTGATATATTAGTTAGATAGATAGAATAGATGGATAGATAAATTGATAGATATATAGATAGATTTGATACATTAGATAGATTGATAGATAAATAGCTTAGATAGATTAGATATATTAGATATATTGATTGATTTATTTGATACATAGATAGATTTGATTGTTAGAAAGATAGATTAGATATATAGATTAGAAAGATATATAGAATAAATAGATAGCTAAATAAATAGATAGATTATATAGTTATATCGATATATAGATAGATTAGCTAGATAGATAGATAGATAGATTTCATAAATAGAAAATAGATATATAGATAGATTTGAGAGTGATGAATAGAATATATATATCTCTATATATATATATAGTTTAAATAAATAAATAGATTAAATAATTAGAGAGTAGATAGATATATAAATCAATTGATAGATAAATTAGATAGATATATAGATAAATATATTAGATAGTTTGATAGAATTGATAGATCGAAATATATATATATATATATATATATATATATATATATATCTATCTAATATATTTATTTATCTTATCTATCTTCTTATTTAATCTTTCTATCTATCTATCTATTGATAGATTTATAGTTTTAAGGCTTCTATCTATCAATCTATTTAATCTATCGATATATATCTTTCTTTCTATTAATCTATCTATCCATCTATGAAAGCTATCTATCTATCTATATAATCGATCTATCTATCTATCTAAACTATCTATCTTTATATATATCTATCGAATCAATCAATTTTAATTATATATCTATTAATCTATATAATATTTCTATCTATTTATCTATCTATATAATTTATCTATTTATATAATCTATCTATTTATCTAATCTATCTATCAAATCTTTCTACCTATCTATCTTTCTAATTAATCTTGCTTTCTAATATATCTACCTATATAATATATTTAATTATCTATATATCAATCTATATATTCAACTATCTAATATCTCTTTCTATCTATTTATCTTTCTAATTAATCAATCTATCTTTCTAATCTATATATCTATCGATTTATCTATCTAATTTAGTTTTCTAATCTATCAATTTAATGTCTCTAACTAACTATTTATCTATCTAATCTTTATATCTATTTAATTTATATATCTATCTATCTATTTAATTTATATATCTTTCTATCTATTATATCTATTATTTCTCTCTAATTTATCTATCTATCTAATGTCTCAATCTATATATCAATCTATTCTATCAAATCTATCTAATCTATATATCTATCTATATCTTTCTATCTATCTCTCTATCTATCTAATCTATATATTTATCTAATCTATCTACCTATCTAATATATCAATCTATTTATTTATCTATCTATATACATGTCTATCTATTTATTTATCAATCTAAATATCTAATCTATCTAATGTCTAATTTATCTAATCTATCTAATCTAGCTATTTATCTAATCTATTTAACTATAATATATATATATATATATATATATCTATCTATCTATTTATCTAATCTACCTATCTATTAAATCTCTATTTCTATCTATACATCTATCTAATTTATCAAATAATCTTATCTAAATATCTATCTAATCTATATATCACTCTATATATCTATTTATTAATCTAAATATTTAATCTAGCTAATCACTCTAATCTATCTATCTATGTAATATATCTTTTTATCTAATCTCTCTACCTATCTAATATATATATATTTATTTATTTATTTATATTTATATTTATATATAATCTATTTATCAAATCATTCTTTCTATCTATATATCTATCTAATCTATCACTCAATCTAATTTTTATATCTATTTAAGCTATCTATCGATCTAATCTATTTATAAACCGTTATATCATTCTATCTATCTATCTAAGAATTATATCTATCTAATCTATCTAAATATCTAAGATATCTATCTATCCAATCTATTTATTTATCTATCTATCAAATCTATCTATATAATCTATCTTTATAATCGATGTATCTATCTAATCTAACTATCTAATTTATCTATCTAAATTATCAATATATCTATCTATATATCATTCTATTAGTCTATCTATTTTATATATCCATATATCTATTTAATCTATCTATCTCTGTATCTAATATATCTAAACTATCTATCTAATCTATTTATCAAATTTAACTATCTCATCTATCAATTTATCCATCAATGTATATACATAGCTATCTATCAATTCTAGCTATCTATCTATCTAGTGTGTGTGTGTGTGTGTGTGTGTGTGTGTGTGTGTAGATTAGATAGATAGATATTTAGATTTTTAGATTAGATATAGCTTTGATAGATATTTAGATATATCGAAAGATACATAGATAGATTAGATAAATAAATAAATAGATAGATAAAAAGATTAGATAGATAGATAAAAAGATTAGATAAATAGATTAGATAGACATTATATAGATTAGATAGATAAATAAAAAGATAGATTAGATAGATAGAGAGATTAGATAGATTAGATAGATAGATTAGATTGATAAATTAGATTGATAGATTAGATTGATAGATTAGATTGGTAGATTAGATAGATAGATTAGATAGATTAGATAAATAAATATATAGAAAGATAGATTAATTAGATAGATTGTTAGATAGATTATTAGAGATATAAATATAGAGATCGATAGATAGTTTGATAGATTATTTAGATAGATAGATAGATTAGATAGATTAGATATAATGTTAGATAAATAGATAGATAGATAAATTACCAGAGAGATAAATAGATAGATAAATTACTAGAGAGATAAATAGATAGATAAATTACTAGAGATATAAATAGATAGATAGATAAATTATTAGAGAGATAAATAGATAGAAAGATTTCTAGATAGATAGATAGATAGATTAGATATATAGATACATATATGTGTGTGTATATATATGTGTGTGTATGTATGTATGTATGTATAGATTAGATAAATAAATAGTTAGAATTGATAGATAAATTATATATACGTAGATAGATATATAGGTAGATTAGATAGATAGATTTGATAAATAAATTAGATAGATAGATTATCTAGATAGATAAATAGATTAGATTGATTGATTGATAGATTAGATATTTTAGATAGATTAGATACCGAGATAGATAAATAGAATAAATAGATAGATAGATATATAGAATATATAGGTAGATATATAAAATAGATAGATAGATAGATACATAGATAGACAGATAAATAGATACATTAGATAGATAGATTAGGTAGATAGATATATATATATATATATATCTATCTATTTATCTATCTATTAAATCTATTAAATCTATTAAATCTATCTATTTATCTAATAATATATATATATATCTACTAATCTATTTAATCTATCTATCTAATCTTATTATCTATCAATAAATGAATCTATTTTATCTATCTAATTAATCAATCTATTTATCTAATCTTCTAATCTATCAATCTAATAAATCAATCTATCGAACTATCTAATCAATCAATCTATTTATCTATTTATTTATTTATATATAATCTATGTATCTATCTAATCTATCTAATCTATCTATATATTTATCTAATCTATCTGTCTACTCTATCCATTCTATCTATTTATCTAATCTATCTAACTTTTTATTTATCTATCTTTTTATTTATCTATCTATTTATTTACACAATCTTTTTATATTTCTATTTATACTATTCATCTATCTATCTAGTACATTTCTTTATCTATCTAATCTCTCTCAATCTATCTATTTATAAAATCTATAAATCATTCTATCAATCTAATCTATCTATCTAACTATCTAATCTATCAAATCTTTCTATCTATCTATCTAATTATTTAATCTATCTATGTATCAATTTATCTATTCTATACATATATCTAAATGCTCTATTTATCTAATCAATATAACTATATATCAAAACTTTTAATCTATCTATTTATCTAATCAATATATCTATCTATCTAATCTATCTATCTTTATAACAATTTAATCTATCTATTTATCAATCTAATCTATCTATCTATCTTATCTATATATTAATCTAATCTATCTTTCTAATAAATCACTCTATCTAATCTATATGATCTCTCAAATTTATCTAATATCTTTGAACAACCTATCTATCTATTAACCTATTTATCTATCTAATCTATGTATCCTAGCTATCTATCTATTTATCTCTATATTTATATTATCAATCTATCTGTATAATCTATATATCTAACTAATTTATCTCTCTTTTTACTCTATCTATATAATCACTCTATCTATGTATATATCTAATCTTACAATCTATCTATCTATTCAATCAATCTTACTTATCTATATTTCCATCAATTTATCTATCTAATTTATATATCTATTTAAACTATATATAAATCTAATCTATTTATATATCTAATCTATCTATCTAATCTAATCTATCTATCTAATCTATCTGCCATATAACTAATCTTTCTGATTTATTTACCTATCTATTATATTTATCTACCAATATATTATATTTATCTATCTATCTAAATAGCAAAATATCTATCTATCTAAACGCTCTCATAAATCTATCTACTTATTCAATCTATTAATCTATCAAATCTATATATATTTCTATCTATCTATCTATATATATATCTAATCTATCTATTCTATCTAATCTAATCTATCTAATCTATCTAATCTATCGAATTTATCTAATCTATCTAATCTATCGATCTAACAGTCTATATATTTATGTAATCTATCTATTAAAGATAAATAATTAGATAGATAGATTAATTAGATAAATAAATACATTAAATTGATTGATAAAATAGATAGATAGATAGATTAGAAATATATATTTGCCTAGATATATCAAAGAAAATTGATAGATTAGAGATTTAGATATATTAAATAGATAGAGAGATTAGATTTATAGATTAGATAGATAGATAAATAGATTAATAGATTGAATAATTAGATAAATTGATAGAGAGTTTAGATAAATATTTTGATATTTAGATATATAATATATAATAGATAGGTAGATAAATTAGAAATATAGATAAATCATAAGATAGATAGATAGATAGATAGATAGACTAGATATATGAATAGATTAGATAGATTAGATTGATATATACATTAGATAGATATTATATATATATATATATATATATATAGATAGATTATATATTTAGATAGAATAGATAGAGAAAGATTAGATAGATAGAATAGATAGAGAGAGATTAGATAGAAAGATATATAAATAGATAGATAGATAAATAGATTGATAGATTAATTAGATAGATACATTATATATATAGATAAATTAGATTGATTGATAGATAGTTAGATAAATAGTTAGATAGCTAGATAAATATATTGATTAGATAGACATATAGATTAGATAGATTATATAGGTAGATTAGATAGTTCTATTATTTAGTTAGAAAGAAAGAGAGATATATTAGATAGATAGATTAGATAGATTTATATATAGATATATTAGATATATAGATTGATTAGATCGATAGATAAATAAATTAGATAGATTAGATTAATATATTGATTAGATAGATTGATTAGATAGATAAATAAATACATATATAAATTAGATTGATATATAGATTAGATAGAAGTTAGATAATAGATATAATAGAGAGATATATAGATAGATATATAAATAGATTTGATAGATTTGATAGATACATTAGATTGATAAATACATTAGATTGATAAATAAATAGATTAGATAGTTAGATTAAAAGATTAGATAGATAAATACATAGGTAGATAAATTAGATAAATAGATAGATATATAGATAGAATAGATAAATAATAGATAGATTAGATAGGTATATAAATAATAGATAGATTAGATAGGTATTATCTATATATCTATAGATTTTATAAAGATTAGATTAGATAAATAGATTAGATAGATAGATAATTAGATTAAATAGATTAGATAGATAATTAGATTAAATAGATAGATAGATAATTAGATTAAATAGATAGATAGATAATTAGATTAAATAGATAGATATATAGATAGATTGATATATAAATAGGTAGAAAGATATATAGAGAGAGATTAGATTGATAGAAAGAAATATTACATAGAAGATATATTGATCGACTTGATAGAAAGATAATTTAGGTAGAAAGATAAATAGATAAATAAATTAGATAAATAGATAGATATATAGATAAATAGATTAGATATATAGATAGATAGATTAGATAGATAGATGAATAGATAGATTGACATATAAGATAGATACATTAGATAGATAGATTATATAGATAGATAGATAAATAGATTAGATTGATATATATATATATAATAGATAGATAAATAGATAGATTAGATAGCAAGATTAGATTGTAGAGAGATAGAAAGATAGACAAAAATATATATAGATAGATATATAGATTAGATTGAGTGAGTGATTGATTGATTAGATAGTGAGTTAGATTCGATAGATTAGATAGATAGACAGATAGATTATATAGATAAATATATATATAGATAGATAGATTAGATATTTAGATTAGTTAGATAAATATAAAGATAGATTGGTAGATATATAGATAGATAAAATAAATAGATAGTTAATAGATAGATAGATAGATAGATATATTAATTAGATATATGGATAAAGAAATATGTTGTATAATAGATAGATCGAATGATTAGATTGTTAGAGTAAATAGATATATAGATAGTTACATAGACATATAGATTATATAAATAGATTGATGGATATAGAGATAGATAAATAGATAGATTCTATATATAGATATATAGATAGATTTGATAGATAAATTTATAGATTAGATAGATAGATAGATTAGATAGTAAGATATATTGATAGATTAATTAATTTATATATAGATATATTAGATACAAAAGATAGATAAATAGATAGATAGATTATATAGTAAGATATATTGATATATTAATTAGATATATAGATATATTTGTTACAAAAGATCGATAAATAGAAATATTGATATATAAATAGAATAGATAGATAGATAGATGTGAAAGATAAATTATTTAGATAGAGATTAAATAGATATATATATTAGATATATTGATTAGATGGATAGATAGAATAAATGTAAGATAGATAGATATATAGATAGATTAGATAGATTGATTGATTTATTGATTAGTAGATTAGAGAGGATAGATAGATTAGATAGATAGAGTGATTTATTAATAGAATGTGGTGAGAATGGGAAGCTATTCTCAAGAGCATATAATTATCTTATGGGAACTTATAATATGAAAGCTAAATCTTGGACTAAAAGCATTTAGATAAAGAACCACATTCCCAAGCACACAATATACCTCTAGATTGCTAAGCATGGGCGTTAAAGAACAAAAGATAAAGCCTTTTCAACACCTGAAATAACATGCTGTGAATTCTGCCCTTCTGTGGAATCCATAAATCATATTTATTTCAATTGTAGCTTCTCCAAAGTTGTATTGACAAATTTAAAGAACTAGATTGGGGTTAAAAGTGGTACCGAATCTCTTTCAGCATCTTCAAAGAGATGAAAGTCAACCATTTGAGAGATAACCCAACAAACATGGTATGGAAAGCAACATTTTCAGCTATTGTATACCATATTTGGAGGGAGCAAAATAGAAGATTGTTTGAAGATAAAGCTCAAGATGCTAAAAATTTAGCTAGAAAAATAAACTACTAAAATTTATATTGTATTTGGTAAAGAATGTAGAGACTTGAATCTCTTGTAGCTTGTACAGAATTTTTGATAGTGTAAGTTTATTACTTATAAAAAAAAAAGAGGCTGTTGGCTCAAAGATATTCTAATGGATATAGGGTCATTTCTTTTATGTAATTGTTTATTATACTTATTATGATAATAGTGGAGTAGTTGCATTTTCAAAAAATTATAGTTATCACAAGAAGACAAAATATATAGAGCATAAATCATCTAATAAGAGATATTATTAAAAAAGGAGATGTGGTAGTGATGAAAATAGCATTGGCAAACAACTTGATAGATTTTTTATGAAGTGCATTCTAACTAAAGCATTTGATAGATATGTAGAAGGGATAGAAGTCAGACATGTGAAAGTAATAGAAATCAGACATGTGATATCATAGCTTTAATCTAAGAGAGAGATTGTTGGAACTAATTTATACTAAAATCCATTTATGAATATTTTCTTGATTTAAATCATATTGTTATTTTAATAAATAATTTAATAATGAGCTAAATTTGTAAAAATTTATATGTGCTTTATTCTACATTATAAATGATTTAGTGTATCGAGATTAGCTTATGTATTAAAGATCAAACCATTGATTCTTGTGGAATATAAGTTTGTTGTTCATAATATATATAGAATTAGTCAAACCTTATTGGTAAGATTATAATAATAGATTTCAATAGGTCTATCTTGAATATGATAAATGGTAAAATTCTAACTTATAAAATTTAATATTAGTACACTTGAGTGTATTGAATGAGACCAATATGGTGCAATTATTTTGTATTGACTTGTAAATTAAAATACATCATTGTTCTTATAAACACTATTATTTTATTTTTGAAGTAGTTATTATTTACGTGTGTTTGTTTATAGTTATTTTGATTCATAAAAAGTAAAGTCTAGGAATAGATTTAAGAATTAGATAATTATATCAAACAAATAGTGAATATTGATTAATGATGAAATCTATATCCTATCAAAAGCATTGATAATAGCCACTTAAGAAAGCTTACAAGTTTTAATATTTCCAAACCTTGAAGGTGAATTTTAATCTAGTAATTCAAATAAACTCATAAAGAGTATCTGTAATAACATAGGAAATTATTGTTAAGTAAGAAAAAGAATAAAATATTTTGAGTGAGAATACAATTATAATTCTATTGTGGTATAAATTATAATTAATATAAATTATTATGTAAACTAATTTACATTAAAATTCTAATATTTTATTTAGGCCAAAGCTCATTCCACATCCTTATCCAAATGCCATAAAAGTATTAAATTTTTTGTTAATTTATTTAAAATATATGTGAATATAATCAAAATAATTTGTATAATTATAATTAAATAATTTGATTTTGTCAAATTAATTAATTCTTATTAAATTTATTTTAATATATATATATATAATACATTGAATCTTTAATAAAATATTTAAAATAATAAAAAAACCAAAATGAATGATTTTAATTATGTATTAATTATGTAGTTTTTTTTAATATAAATGAATGGCTCGGAGATGCTACACCACTAGTGTTGTATTCTTTGTGAAATAGAGCCGAAGGAAGAATTATGAGAGATGGCTGAAAGTTGTCTAATCACCTACAACCAAGTAATTTCTCATTTAAAATATGTTTGTAACAACATAATAACATTTACCATGAGTATTATCGTCATTTTAATTTTTGGTTTATGGTTTTCCAACAAAAAGTACTCGTAGGTTGGATGGAATATCTATTGATATATTTTAAAAAAACTTAATTAATTTTAGATTTTAATTAAATAGGTTTTTATGATGAACATTCATAATTAATTGGATTAATATAGCGAGACTTATGTTTTTGTGCATAAGCTCCATTTTGTATGTTTAACTAAATATTTGATAAGTTTGTCAAAAAAAGCAATTAGAATAATATTTATCTCCATTTATATTTTTAATGTATACGCTTTATTTTCAATTTAGCATTATATAATTATATTAATAGTGTTGGGATAAAATAAAGTTTATATGTCTAATTTTGGTTTTATAATTTTTTCTATATCTACATTTTGGTCAATTAAATTTTCTCATGATTTAATTTTTAAAGTTTTCACTTTTGGACCATTACCAAACCCAATGAAAACCATATAATATATTTTTGGATTATAATATAATTTTTGTTTCTTTATATAATTAAATTTATGCTTTAACATTTAAACGAATTTAATTTTTCAAATTATGTGACAAATTTTCAATTTTGAATGAAATCAATTTTTGAATTACTTTTCTAAAATTTTTAAAAACTAAAAATTCTAATTCTAATTCTTTCCAAATTAATTTTTTTTAAAATTTAAATTTCTACTTTTTGCACAAATATCACTACAAGAAAATATTGATTTAGCTAGGAAATTTTAGCTAGAGATTTATCCCTAGCTAAATTGTGATGTATTAGCTAGGGAATAATAAGGGATTTCAGATTTTTCATTGAAATAAAATTTTACAACAGATTAGTGATGAAATATTTTCGTAAAATTATGCTTAAGAAAAGTAGGAAATTTAGCAACAAATTAGCGATGGAATATTTTCGTTAAATTGCGCTCAAGAAAAATAGGGAATTTAGTAACAGATTAGCTATGAATTAGCGACGGAATATTTTTGTAAAATTTCGCTCAAGAAAAGCGGAGAATTTAGCAACAAATTAGCAACTGATTTTCCCTATCAAATTAAATTCTGAATATAGCGATGGATTTTATGATGGAATTTCCATAGATAATTACATCCGGTACTTAGTGACGTATTTCAGCGATGGAATTCCCTAGCTAATTACATCCGGAACATAGCGATTGAATTTTTCTAGCTAATTACTTCTCAATATATAGCGACGGATTTAGCGACGCAATTTCCTAGCTAATTACATACTGAATATAGTGATGGAATTTAGTGATAGAACTTACCAGTTTATTACATCCTGAATATAGTGACGGATTTTAGCTATGGAACTTCCCTAATTAATTAAATCATGAATATATCAATAGATTTAAAGATAGAACTTCCCCTAGCCAATTAAATTCGAAATATATTGACGGATTTAGTGACAGAACTTTTTTGACTAATTAAATTTGGAACATAGTAATAGATTTAGTGACAAAACTTTCCTAGCTAATTAAATCCCGAGCATAGGGGCAGATTTAGTGACGTAATTTTTCTAGCCAATCTTTAATTATTTAATTTTTTAATTTATTATTAGTTTTAATATTTTATTTAATTTTGTTTATTAAATGTATGTTAATAGTCTATAGATGAGCGATCCTTGAAAGATATATTCTCTTCATAAAATTGTAAAAAAAATGATATTATAAATAAATAATTTAAAAAATATAATAATACAATAAAAATTATATTAATAATGACTAAAATAACTATTTTTATGATATATTAATTTAAAAAAAAGTATATAAAAAAAATTCTAAAATTTTTAATTAAGAAACATAAAAATTTATATTAAAGTAACATTAAATAATTAATTCAACAAGTTTAATAAATTTTTTTGATATTTTAAAAATTTCTACATATTTAAAAACAATTCCCTAGCTAAATGGGCATTTTTCGTCGCTAAACGGGATATAGCGATTGATTACTGACGGATCGGTTCCCTATCTAAAGTGCCTCTTACTAAATTTTAGCAATGAAATTGTCCCTAGCTAAAAAGGTAGAAATGGAAAAATCACTTGCTAAAAAAGAAAAAATTTGTAGCTAAATAAGCAAAATAAATGAGATATTGAGTCGCTAAACAAAAATAATGAGGGATGATTCCCTAGCTAATGTATTTGTATATAAATTTTAGCGACGGATATAGTCCCTAGCTAAATAATTTTAGCGATGGAATATCCGTTGCTAATTTTAATATTTTCCTAGCTAAATGAGCTAGGGAAATTTCCCTAGCTAAATGAGCTAGGGAAATTTCCCTAGCTAATTTAGCAAGGGATTTTTCCCTTGCTAATTTATCAAGAAAATTTTCCCTATCCATTTTAATTTCAAAAATAATTTCAGCATTTAAAACTATTTAAAATTTGTTAATTAATTAATTTAATATATTTATATCAAATTGAATACAAATTGAAACTATAAATAATTTATAATAAACAAAAAATAAAATCATTTAAAATATTTATGTAAATTCAATATTCTACATAATTAAAACAAAAAAATAACACACATTTTTTTGATCTTATTCATCAATGTATCTATCGACAGTGTATAAAGTATAATATATCCATTCATTGATGTTGCTTTCTCTCCATCAGCTCTTTTGATCATCATTTTTCTACTGCGACAAAGTTGTCCGAGTCACGGCACGTAATATCTAGTAAAAAATCTCATCAGTTATAAGAGCTTTTTATGAGAAACAATGCGGTATTATATCTGTATGAAAATTAAACAACTCAATCATATTAACAAAAAAAAGTTATGTTTTGAAACATATATAATCCTGCAGTATATATGTAAATATATACTAGCATATTACTCGTACATATATTACTACATTACATGTTCATATAAATAATAGTATTATGTGTACATATAAACTAAGTGATTCGGGGTTCCTAGCACACAACAACACATTTCATAAAAACATTTTAGAGTGAATTGAGAAACTCTTACTCAATTATTTTCAATTACATGTATAAATATTATTGAGTTTTCTAGAAGTTGGTAGAATAGTTCAAACTGATTCAATCTAGTATAATCAATTTAATTTAATTCGACATGCTAAACAATTATTTTATTTATTTTATTTACCTTATTTACCTTATTTATCGTATCTACCGTATTTATCTTATATACCTTATATACGTTATTTACCTTATTTACCTTTTTTTTTATTTTTTATTTTTTATTTTTGTTATTTTTTTTATTTTTTTTTATTTTTTTATTTTATTTTATTTTATTTTTTTTAATAAATTTTATTTTATTTTATTTTTGATTTCAATCTTTACTCATTTTTGAATATTTTTTATAGATATCAAGTCAGCATACCTAATTATGTATAATAGTTATGTATAAAATACACATGCATATTAATGTATACAGTATATTGTTTTTGTAGAAATAAAGTTGGCAAACCTAAGTATATATTTTGTTTATATATTAAGGAGGAATGAGGAGGAATTCGGAAAAAAAATAGTATCAAAGTATTATATCATGGTGTGTGTGGGGATTAAAGAATAAATTCGGAAATGACAATGCATAATCGATGATGCATCAGAATAAAAATAGTATCCAAGCATCAGAATCCACACAATGACAACGCATTATATCACAAATAAATTAAGTATTTATACGAATATGTATTTATACATTATCCAAGCATACCGTATGGTGATTAAAGAAGAATTTCGGAAACAAAAAAAATAGAAAAATAATGCTTACTCTTTGATTAAGCAATCTAACGATAATCGATGAACGTACCTCAAATCTATAATAAAATAAAACTTAAACCTCGATTGATATTTTGTTTAATCGGCATCGAGAGATCATGCGGAATGAAAAGGATATCGGCTAGATGCGTCAAGTCGAAAGAGAAAAATTAAATTTTTGGATAATAATTATATTTTTAATTATTAAAACATTAAATAAACAATACATATATAAAATAAAAAAATACTCATTAATTTTAGCTACTATCAACATTTTTTCAACAAAATTAATGTGCATGTAGCAAGCTGCAAATGAAAAAAAATACCCTATAATTTTTTATTATAATATTTATTAAACAAATATATAAACAAAAAATATATATGTATTGCATTAAAAATATATATCAAATATGTATGAAATTAACAAACTTCATTTAATAAGACATGAATGAAAATATGATTTGTTTTCTAGCCACTCGCCTAAAAGTTATAAAATACTCTTAACGTTAAAAAATCTTTAATAATTTATATTGTATGGTAATAAATTTTTAAGAATTTATATTTATTTTTACAAAGATAATATGAAATAAAAACTTAATGTTAAAAGCTAATTGTTAATATATTAATCAATTATTTAATTTTTATATATTGTAGTATGATTAAAAATCTATATATTTATTTATAATTATTATTTTATTTTCTTTTAACTTTATTAAAAATTTTTATTTTTATTATATTTCCAGATTTTCGAGTTTTATATTATTTATTTTTTTTATAGTTGTCTATAATCATAACATTTTTTTAATACTTATAATAATATTAATATTTACTAGTTAATTAGTCAATTCATATATTTTTGAAAATATTTTCTATTTTATCATACATTTAATTAATTTACATTTAAATTAGTATAAAATTTAATGTATGTTAATTTAATTTTAAAATTATTAAAAAAATTATAATACATATTGAATTAATTATTTAATGTTACTTTAATTTAAATTATTTTAATTCTTTAATAAAAATTTTAGAAAATTTTTTTGTATACTTTTTTAAAAAATTAATACTTCAAAAAAAATAGTTATTTTAGTCCTTATTAATATAGTTTTTTTTATTTTTATATATTTTAAATTAATTATTTATAATATATTTTTTTTTTATTTTACGAGGAGAATGTGAGTTTTAAGGATTGCTCATCTATAGACTAATAACATAAATTTAATAAACAAAATTAAATAAAATTATAATGCAAATAATAAATTACAAAAACTATATAATTAAATAATGGCTATGGAAATATCATCGCTAAATCAGTAGCTAAATTACGGATTTAATTTACTAGAAAAATTTCATCCCTAAATCTGTAGTAAAATTAAGGATTTTATCTTCAACTGAAATTTCGTCCTAAATCCATTACTAATTTATGGATTTTATTAGCTAGGGATATCTCGCTAAATCCGTAGCTAAAATATAGATTTATTTAGAAAGTGAAAATTCATCACTAAATCCATCGCTAAATCATGGATTTTATTAGCAATGGAAAATTCGTCGCTAAATCATCGATTTTATTAGCAAGGAAAAATCCATCGCTAAATCATCGATTTTATTAGCTAGGGAAAATTCGTAGATAAATCCGACGCTAGATCATCGATTTTATTAACTAGGGAAAATCCGTATCTAAATTTGTCACTAAATTATGAATTTTATTAGCGATAAAAAATCTATCGCTAAATCATCGATTTTATTAGCTAGGAAAAATCTCTCGCTAAATCATGGATTATATTAGCAAGAGAAAATCTGTCGCTAATTCCGTCACTAAATCATGAATTATATTTGCAAGGAAAAATCTCTCGTTAATTCAGTCGCTAAATCAATGATTTTATTAGCAAAGGAAAATTCATCACTGAAATTTAGCAAGGGAAAATTTGTCGGTAATTCAGTCCCTAATTTTATGCTTTTTTTCGCGAGGAATATTCCGTCGCTAAAATACCTGCTTTTTTTGAGCGAAATTTACGTACATTTATACATAACTATATGTATAAATATATAAAATTATATGAATAAATTTATATACCTACATGTATAAATATAAGTATATATGTGTAACTATATGTATAAACATTTGTAACTATATTTATAATTACATGTATAAAAACATACAACATTATGTTTAACTATATGTGTATAACTATATATAAATATTTGTAAAACTAAATAAAACTTTATATAATTAAATATAACTATATTTTTAATTATATATACATATATGTAAATCTATATATTTGTTTATAACATTGTATATATTTATGTATAACAAAATATAACTACTCGTATGAATATATATATATATATATAACTAAATGTTTAATGATATATAAATTTTTATAACTATATATATTATATGTATAATAACATATAACTATAAATAATTCTATCTTACTACATGTATAACTATAAAAATTGTATACATAATTATATTTAAATATATAATTAACAACATATATTTAATATACATTTTTATATATTATTATAAAAAATATATTTTAGTATATCCATGCCTATACATAACTATATGTATAAATATATGAAATTATATGAAAAATATATATACATACATGTATAAATATAAGTTTAACTATGCATGTAACTATATGTATAACCACATGTAGCTATTTTTATAATTATATGTATAAAAACATACAACATAATGTTTAACTATATGTGTATAAATATATATAAATATTTGTATAACTATAAAAAATTCTATATAAATATACCTTTATTTTTAATTATGTATACATATATGTAAATCTATATAATTATTTATAACTTTGTATGCATTTATTTATATTTACTTATAACTACTTGTATGCATATATCTATATATAATTATATGTTTAGCTATATGTAACTATTTATAACTACATTTACTATATGTATCCTAACATATAATTATATATAGTATAATACTAATTTGTTGCACTAACTTGAAATTAAATGACAAAAGGTATATTATCAACAATATGTAAGCACAGAGCATGAGAGTGTCTGTTGATCATGCTCATATATGGTATAATACAAATAAGGGTCGTACAATTACCTAATCCCAGCCCTTGGTCCTCAGGCTCAAATATGAACTTATGTATGACAAAAGATGTAATAAATGTATACAAATAAAAGCCATGCTTCTAATTCATCTGTCTCAGCAATGGTGGATGAGGCGTTTGAACAACAAGCAAAGGAAACAAATAAATGTATCGTAGCTATGGAGACCAAAATGAAAAGGAAGAATGAGCAGATATCTCATTTGAAGGAATAATAATATGAAATTAAAGAACAAAAGGTTGAGCAGTATACTAATTTGATGAAAGAAATGTAAGAAATTAAAGAAATGAATGATGAGATAAAAGAAATTAAGAATGTAATGCAATAGCAGATATTCTATATGGAGTCATAGTTAGCGGCATTGGCGCAACAGATAGCATTCCGAGATCCAGCTGTGAAATATCATAGGAGAGGCTATAAATTATGAGGTTGATTTCGTATGAGAATTATTTTTGAACTGTTATTTGTTTTTGTCTATGTGTAGCAAATAATTATGATATTTTTTTTGTAGGTTTCAATGATTTTATTCTATTTTTGTTCTTTGCGTTTTCAATTAACCTAATTATGAATCTTTGTATGACATATTAAGTGAGACACACAAAAAAATTCTGATTCAATCACACATTGCCATGGTCCTTCCAATGCATAGGTCCCATATTTATCGATTTCCGCTTTATCAAAAGGAGGCCTAGCATATTTTACCTTTATTATTCCTAATATATTTTATTTTTGCACTCATTTTCTTTGTAAACATCATTGCTGGACATGACATCTTTTGGATTTTTGTTGAAGCTGTATGACAATCAACTTTAATATGTATTTGTTCATGTCTATAATTGCTAGTTTTTCTATATCTGTGAATATGTTTGTGTGTCTCCAAATTTTTTGGGTAGTATTTTAGCCTATTATAGGTATGTAAAAGCATATTATCAGTAGCGGTAGTAGCTGTGGCGGTGGTAGTGACAACAGTGATGACAATGATGGTAGCTATGGCGGCGGCGGGGGTGGCAACGTTATTAATGGCAATAGCGGCATCGGCAGAGGTGGAGGCAGCAACGGCATAAGCGGTAGTGGCAGCGGGAGCAGTAGCAACAACAATAAATGTGGTATATACGTATGTATATAGTCAGTATATATGTACATATAATACTGCAATATTTTATGTACATATATACTAAGAATATATGTACTCAGTATATATGTATGCATAATACTATAGTTTATATGTACTTATACTGTAATAATATATGTACAAGTGAAATACTAGTATATATGTGCATATTTACTATAGTAATATATATTTATCAGAACATAGCTTTTATTTAATTATTTTGAGTTGATTGAGTAGTTTGAATTTCTTATAGATGTGGTACCACATTGTTTCTCATACAAAGATTGTGTAAGTGAACGAATTTTTCAACAGACATAACACACCATGACTTGGATAGCTTTTTTGCAACAAAAAGTTGATGATCGGAGGAGCAGATGGAGAGAAAACAAGATCAATGCATGGATAGATTATACTTTATGCACTGTCAGTAGATACTTTGATTAATAAGATATAATATAATTTTGTTATTTTTTTGTTTTAGTTATGTAAAATATTGTATTAGAATAAGTTATTAAATGAATTTTTTTGTTAATTAAAAATTATCATTTATAGTTTCTGTTTTTATTCAATTTTATATAAAAATATTAAATTATTTAATTAAATTTTTGTTTAAGCTGTATGACAACCAACTTTAATTTGTGTTTGTTCATGTATTTAATAACTATTTTTATATATCTGTGAATATGTTTGTGTGTCCCCAAAATTTTTGGGTAGAGTTTTAGTTTATTATACGTATGTAAAAGCCTTGGCTGGGCCTCCATGATGCTGGGAACAACACCTTATTTTCTGAAGCAATGAGATGAACCAAAAAAATTAATTCAACGCAAATGCAAGTTTATTCTTGACACTCTTATTTTGTGCAGATATGCGTCATCGTAGTTTAGATCTGTGACTGCTTGTTATCGGTTATTGGTTTGTAAATGTAGTATGTTATGCTCCATGTGCATGTGTAACAATATTCTCTATCTACGTGGAGTGCCAAAAGAAAAAGAACGAGAATTACTGACCATGCCTGAGAGACCTATATGCGTGTTTTTTAAGTTGTATATTATTTACTTCTATTGTCTTTGATGGTATGTGTATTTGCATTAAAGTACAAGTGTATGTGTCATCTAAGGCTGTGTGATTATATATACGTACATATAATATTGTAGTATATATGTACATATATACTTGGTATAAATGTACGTATATATTAAGTATATATCTACGTATATACTGAGTATATAACGTATATATCGAGTATATATGTTCGTATATATTAAGTATATTTGTACGTATATACTCAGTATATACATACTTTTATACTGTAATATATACGTATGTATATACCGAGTATATACATAAGTGGGTGCATATATTTATTTGTAGACATGTATATATTGTCATACGTACACACCTATTTACACACATACACTTTTGAATATATAATTGCTCGAGCTATTCTGTCATCTTCATGCATTGCTCACTGATGTAGGTAATAAAAGCAATGGATATTAGACTTTTCTTAGAGCCGTGGGATGATATTTCTTGTGTAGGCCAGCTAGGTAGATAGAAGTTGGTCATAAAAATTTTAGTAATTGTATTTATATGCAATTATCACATTGTGCAAAGCGAACGTATGAATAAATAAGTTTTGTTGCTCTAGATTCTGCAATGATTGGTTCTAATTGTACTAGTTCTTAGAATGATGTTGATGATAATGCTCGTGTCATGTCGTGTAATTTTGGTCCAGGAGAAATATTGGGTCCTATTTTGGAAGAAGCAGCTCGCTGCCTCATCAAAAACTCATTCAATCTCAAGTTCATCAGTCAAGCATCACTGTCCGCCATACTTTTATTATCAGCAGTGGCGGCGGTGTCCGCCACGGTGGTCACATTAGTGGCGGTGATGACGGAGGTGGCAGTAGCGACGGTGGCTACGGCACTAGGGGCGGTAGCGATCATGGCGGCGACGACAACAGTGGGGCAATGGTGGCAGCAATGGCAGCCGCATCAGTGGCGGTGGCGGCGGTTGCACCAATAGTGGTAGTGGTGCTGGCAGTAGTGACAACATCAGCAGCAGTAGCGGCATTGGCAGCGGCAACGGGAGCAGCAGCAACAACTACAACGACAGCGGAAGCAGCAGTAACAGCAACAAATGTGATATATACGTACGTATAAAGTCAGTATATAAGTACATATATACTGTAATATTTTATGTACATATATACTGAGTTTATTTGTACTCGGTATATATGTACACATAATACTATAATTTTTATTTATATATACTGCAGTAATATATGTATGAGTGAAATATTAATATATATTTACATATATACTGTAGTATTATATATTTATCAAAATATAACTTTTTTTATTTTAATTTGACTGAGTGGTTTAAATTTCTTACGGATATGATACCGTATTATTCTTCATACAAAGCTTATATAAGTGATGAGATTTTTCACTAGACATGACATGTCGTGACTCGGATAGTTTTGTTGCAGTAGAAAAATGGTGATCGGAGGAGCAGAGGGTGAGAAAGCAACATCAATGAATGAATAGATTATACTTTATGCGCTATCGGTAGATACATTAATGAATAAGATATAATAAAATTTTGTTATTTTTTTTATTTTAATTATGTAAAATATTGAATTAGAATATGTTATTAAATGATTTTATTTTTTGTTTATTATAAATTATTATTTATTGTTCTTTTTTTATTCAGTTTAATATAAAAATATTAAATTATTTAATTAAAAAATTTTAAAATAAATTAAATTATGAATATAGTTTTGAAATTAAAATAACTAGGAAAAATTTCCTAGCAAATTTAGCAAGGGATTTTTTTATTTTAGCAAGTGATTTTTTTTCTATCGCTAAATTTATTTAGCTAGGGACTATTTTCATCACTAATATTTCACGAAGAGCACTTAAGCTTGGGAAAGCTTCCATCGTTATATCCGTTTAGCGACAGAAAATCTCATTTTGGTTGCTAATTTAGCTAGGGAAGATATTTATTTTAGCTAGGAATTTTTCCGTCGCTAATAATTTAGCTAGGGACACTTTCCCTCGCTAAATTTTAGCATGAGCACTTTAAATAGGGAACGAATCCATTGTTAACCATCGCTATATCCTGTTTAGCGATGTAAAATACCCATTTAGCTAGGGAATTATTCCTAGCTATATGAGATTTTTTTTGTAGGGTATAATATATATTTTTTTTATCTAAAAATATATATTATCAATTGCAAAATAATTATCCGAATTTATTTTTAGAATAAACCTAAAGTTTTATATTACTATTTTGTCTATGTTTGGTAGAATATGCAAAAATACACTGAAAACCCACATTCAAATTTATTAATGTATAATAATTAAGTAAAACTAAAAATTCAAAATAAATACACAAAATAAATAATAATTGAAAACACTCCATAATTTTTGTAGGATGTCAATTACGTATTCAGACATATTAATACCCAATGTGAGTCGCCAAAATTTTGAGCACACCAAGAACAAGAAGTTCACAACACATCCACCTCATGATTGATGAGACAAATTAGGCAAACACTATGCTCACTAATCATCTCTTTGTCTTCCCTTTTTGGGCAGACCAAGATTATTTAATAGTTTAAATTTAATAATTACATGTCGCGAAGTTTAGCTCCCTCTTTCATAGACCTATAAACCAAATCACATTTTTCACTTAAAAAATGATTTCCCAAAATTTAAAAATTTCGCAAAAATTAATTTTTTTTTAAAAATTAAAAATTTGCCAGAAATTATTTAAGATATCCTCTTTTCACTCTTAGCTATAAACTCCTTCTTGATCCAACTCATCTCATCCCCTAAAGCAAATAGAGTAAAAGTGTTCATTTTCTCTTCAACTTATAAATTCCCATTTGATGTATATGATCCTCGAGAGCGATTAAAATAAAAATAGTCCAACTAATAAGACCTTCTAGAATTATACTTATCTCATGAAGAGCATATGAAATAACTAGATTAACCTTCATAGATCTATTCAAAGGATAATGTGAACGTGACATAGTTATATGCCTCGTCCTAGACATGTATGTTGTCCTCCCACTGCTAAGCGACATTGTGATAATAAGTTAGAACTACTTTCCTATAAAAAATAAATCATTCACACATACATATCCATGTATATGTAGCTCAGAATTAGTGTTTTATTTTTTCTACAAGTCACTTATCTGATCCAAACAAGTCTTTGCTAGGATAACATACATAAGATATACTCTTTTACTCTTTGAAATAATAATTGATAGTTTGACCAATTTCTATTGATTTTTTCTTAATCTCTCCACATGATTTATATGGCTATACTTTACTATCTAACACTCCCATGCATAGCAAATTAAATCGATATCCAAGACATGTCAGACAAACATCCCCAATGATCGACATCCTTGATGTGTCATCATTGTCAATTTTAATTATTCAATAGTACTTGAGCAGATTAATTATAAACCAGTCATAATTTTGAGTGACATGAATATTGGTTACCAAATTCACTCTTTTGGCTAACCTGGGCAGACAGTCCAATATCACTCACAAAAGTGATCTTACCCTTGATGGTAAAGTATCTTCTTACTTCCACCATCTCTCCTCCTGCTCACTTCTTAGTATTTCTTCTACATAATATAGTTCATTTTGAAGTAATACACTTGATCATAGTAGTAACAAGTCATTGTGGGCCCATATGTGGACTTCCTAATAGAAGGATACTCTCTTCCCTCTCATGATGTGGGACTAGTTGTGGTCATATACCTTCTTTAATTTTCCTCAAAATGAGAATTTCTGGAGGATTAATTTTTTTTCTTCATTTTAAAATATCATTTACTAGACTATTGATAATGAAAATCAAGGTAAGGACATTGTTTAGAGTAGATGTACTATATGAAATAATAAAAGTCCCAACGATCAGAGAATAAGCTAAGAAGTTATGATGCTTGCAGCTTGTCATCTAACATCATTTTTATAGATATTAGTTGATTAACCACAACTTGGAAACTATCATGTGAGCACCATATTAGTTCCATCTTCATATTTGATTTTAATCAAGTGTTAGATTAACATTGTCTTATTTTTTAATTTATTTTTTTCGTACATCAATCCAATCTACTTGAACAACTCTTAAGTTTTTGTTGTGATAAAAATATGATAAAAAGTTATTTTCTCAACTCATTATCATATTGTAGCAAATGCCTTGTGTAATCATGTTTACTATTCATCACTTATGTTTTACCGGTTTGATTCACCATCAATTGAATAATATAAATCTTAAATTATTAAAAAATTAATCTTTTTTATTTTTTAGGTTGAATAATTAGATAGTTCTAACTTAATCATTTTAAATGAGTTATTTTTTATCTTTCATCCCGGAGAAAAAAATAACTTACTCACATGACCCTCACATGACCAAAAAAAATATCAAATCGACAAGAAATTAATAAACATGATTCTAATACTACTTGTTGGGGGGTATAATAGAGTCTGAATATCAAAACTAAGTTCCATAACTTTTTATGCACATATAATTTAGTTAATTATTATTCTCTCAATTTAAATCATTTAATTTTTATTTTCTGAATCATTATTAATTAAAGTGAAAATCATACGATAATTTTCTGAGTTAAAATAATTTTTTTTTCTTTAAAAAAATAAATTTTTATTTTAACTAAATTTACTTTTTAAAATTTCATGCCATATTTTTAATTTTAGCCCAAATTAAATTTTGAATTGTGTTTTTAAAAATTTTTAAAACCTAAAAAATTTAATTCCAATTTTGTCCAAATTAATTTCATTTAAAATTGAAATTTTCACTTTTAAAAATCAATATATATTTTCATTCAAAAAAAATATATTATCAATTCACAAAAATAGTTATCCAAAATTATTTTATAAATAAAGCCAATGTTCCCATTATTATTTAACCTACATTTGACAAAATACACAAACTCAATGTCAAACTAATTTTAATAACACAATAATTAAATACAACCACAAGTTAAAAATTAAATATAAACTATAAATTATATTTGAAAATATGTAGAAGTGTCAAGTGGGTCAAGCAGCCCAAGTATGACACAAGGCATGGCTCGACTGAGACATGCCTGGGTAGATATGACATGATCCAGAACCATACTTGCACCTAGGTCGTGTTGGCCTAAGGCACGACTCATTAAAGGTGTCTATCAACCTAGGTGGGCCAGACACGACACAACTTAGTCATGCATGGCCTGACATGACATGATCCAACACCATGCCTAATGTTAGACCATTACGACTCAGCCATGACCCACATTACAAGCTCGGTGGCACGATCTAGCACCTGGGTCTTGGATCATGAGTTTCGTCTCGTCGAGTGATCACCCAACAAAGTGGCATTTATAAATGGCCATGTAAGTCGGATATCACTTATGTGGATGGTCACATTTGAGCATTTTTTTTAATGGTTCATGCTAGCTTGAACTAACTCGAATAGCACATCCCTCTTTAGGCTTGGCATGGCCTTATAATTTGTGGGTCAATCATGTCGAGATGTGCCGCTAGTATGGTTCACATGCCATGCTTGGCATGACACTAAAAGTCTCTCATGCCTTACTTGACACGGTCATGCCACACTATAATGGGTCATGCCAGCATGACACAGTCCATTTAATACCTCTACAATTCATTCCATTATAGGCCAGAGGCTACCATGCCTCATGTTGGGCAAGGCTTGGCTCATGTACCTAACTCGTTAGCATAATCCACTCGCATGGTGACCATGACTCGGGATCAGGAATGAGTCATGGGTCGTAGATAATTAGGTAATCAGATATGTGCGTCCTACCCACTACCAACCCCTTTTTAAAAATACTAGGTTTTTTTTAATTCAAATCGTCTTGCCACATTTATGTGGCATTTTTTATAAAACATATAACAACACATTGATGTGACAAATCACCCCATTGAGATAGAAGTCCCAACAACAAACATCTGTGTGGGGTATCGGGCGAATGCACACACGCACCTGACAACGATAGTAGTCATAACACTATCGGACATCATTTAAGAAAAAAAAATGTCAAAAGATCCTGGATGTTAGAATTTATTCCAACAGCCAGGGTCAAAAATCTGATGGTTGTCAGGTTTCTGCCCATTTAAATATTTAAAAAATAAAAACAAACTTAAAAATATAATTTTTAATAAAAAAATATATAAATATAGATTATTTATTTGGAATTTTCATTATCAATTTTACTTCTATTTCTCTCTCCTCTCATCTACTCTTCTTTGCTGTCCCACTCTCTCATTTTCAATTTTCTCTTAAATTTGTATATATAAATATAAATATAATAAATAATATATTTAAAGTTTTTTTTCTTCTCTAATTTTTTCTCTCTATGGCTTTGCTCTTTGGAAGTTTGACACTGGAATGGAATGATTGAATGTTTTGTATATTTTACAATAAAACAAATCACAACTCATTACTCACAAGTAGTAGTTCTAGTTGCAATTACACTAATGCCTAATGCTACTAGATTCTAGGTATTTTTTAATTTATAAATATTAGTTAATTAATAATTAAACACAAACTACAAAATTAACTAATGGTTAATAGTGAATATAAAGATAATAAAATAAACATTTATTTAAATATGAATAATAATGATAATCCTAGAAAAAGGTTTGAGACAAACTATATTTTCTCCCATGGCTTCAACCCGTCCCAAACTATATTTACTCTCATGGCTTCGATCCTTCCCAAATTCTAATGGCTAAAAATAAAAAAAAAAATAAGAACTTTAATTATTTGGATTCACTTTAAGATAATAAAAAATAAAAATTATAGAAGTAGCTTTGAAGAAACAACACAATATATATCTTGTCAATGTGTGTGTGTGTGTGTGTGTGTGCACATGTGTGCGTGTGTTTAGGAATATAGGTGGCATTAGGCTACATACAAAGATAAGCTAATCAATGCACTAAAAAATATGGTATATTAGATCACAAGCAAGCCCAATAGAGCATGAGTGGTGTAGTTATTAAAACTGGTTCTAGTTCAGTTTCTTTGACCCTATTCATATACCGTAATGATTTAGGGAGAGAAGGCATGACTAAATTGATTATGATCATGGGTCTTCTGATTAGAATTTTAGATCTTAATTAGGATAGTCAGTATTTTACAAACCAACTTCCAGCTTACTTATCATAGGATTCATAAGTCTACATATAGGAATAAAATGATAAAATATTATAAGTTAGCAAAATAATTACTAATTAATGAATTTAGGAATATAGTGGAGTGATGTCCATGGCATCTAATATCTAGACTAATCATGATGATGCATCATTTGAAAATCTCACTACTGACTATGTAGGTTCTATATGTAAACTTGATAAAAAAAATTTTAGAATTTATTGAGATTTTCTATCCTCGTGATAGCCCTGCCATATATGAGCTCATGATGAGGATCTTTAGAAATTATGATATTTATAATAAAATATTTAGTATCACATTTGATAATGTATCTAATAATGAAGTCACTATTAATATACTTGTTAGGATCCATTAGAGATGAGCCATTAGGTGAGATTTTTCGTATTAGGTGCATGTGCCACATTATTTACTTGATAGTTTAAGTGGAAATGAAGGTTATTTCCTTTGCATTAATAAAAATTAAGAAACTTAGTATAATATCTTTGGATGGCTAGCATATAATAAAAGTTTGATAGTCCCCATTTGTCTATGAGTCTAAAGAAGAAGAAATTCTAAATGGATGTGAGACACTAGAGGTGTCAAACGGGCCGGCCCAGCACGGCACGGCCCGTTTTTCACGTGCCCGGCCGTGCTACCGTGCCGTGCTGGGCACGGCACGGCGTGTTAAAGTCGGGCACGGCTTGGCTTGGCCAGGCGGCACGGGCGCACGGCAGGGGCAGGGCAGGCGGGGCGGGGCGGGTCGGGTTTGTTTGGACCCGACCCGCAGTCTTTTTACCGGGGGCGGGGCCCGGTTGGGTCACGACTCACGAGTCACGCCACGGCACGCGTGGCACGCCGCCAGTGCCACGCGTGCCTGCGTGAACCAGCACGGGATGGACCCGTGCCGGCGTGCCGTGCCAAGGCACGGCACGGCATTTAATTCACCCGGGCACGGTTTTTGAACGTGCCGGGCCGGCCCAGGCACGGCCGAACCGTGCCGTGCCTCGTGCTGGGCCAGGCCGGCCCGGCACGTTTGACACCTCTATGAGACACCATTGGACTTAAACTTACTTGATATTAGTATCATGTTTTGGATACAAACATATGATATTCAACTATGTCGATAATAAGAGTGATGAATTTATTATATATGATTGTGATTAGGATATAAACATTTCTTTTATTAAATTCTTAAAAGATTTTATATGAGATGTTGAACATGTATTCTATACACTCCCACCACTTGCATTATACTAAGGTACTTATATAATATTAGTAATATGTTTAGCAAGTTTAGATGTCACCCTATATTTAGTGTCATGCTTGTTGAATTGGAAACCAAGTATTTAAAGTACTAGACCACCATTTCATCTCTTTATTGCCTAACTACTTGCATAGATCATAGGGTTAAGTTAAAAGGGGTAAAAAACATTTTAATATACATATATGTGTATGAATCAAGGACACCTACATGAAGATTTCATTCACAAAAAATTGACCAACTTATTTATATATTATGACACCTAAGTATTTTAGTAGTTGTAGTCATGCTTTGAGTATGGACATGAACATCATATTTGGAGACGATGACTCCTTCATTCAATTAGTGTAAGGGAACGATGAGGTGGTCCTTCGAATAGGAGCAAGCTATCTTGGCAGTTAGATATTGATTATTATTCAATCCTATTACATTATGATAATATTAACCTTGATATTTTATTATGGTGGAAATAATATGAATCCATCAATCTTATGCTATCTAAGAGGACACGGGATAAATTGACTTTTCTAGTATCTATCATAATATCAGAGTCTACTTTTTCTATTGTAGCCAATATTATTTCAAATAGGAGATTAAGACTACGACTAGATATCATTGAGACACATTCATTCATGAATGACAAAAAAGATTTGAGGTTGTGCATTTAGGATAGAGCAGGAGCGAAATATTTACTAGCAGGTGATGATTCATGGGATTTAGAGGATATTGAGGCAACCACTAGCAATACCATTAGATGCTTACATAATTATGATAATTTTCATATAGACATTGATTGTCATTAAGATAGATTGTTATTTATTGATGTTGTATTTGTTTTATGAATGTCATTTTCATATAATATGATTCATATTTGATACTATGATTATGATTTATGATTATATCTTTTTTTGCTATTATTATTAATTATTTTTATTATTTCATTTCATGTATGTCTTTTGGATTGACCTTGGTTTGAAATATAAATTTTATTTCATTTTCTACTGTGCTTATAGTTACAGTTTTTGTTTAGATATTTTTACTTTTATACTTATGTTTCTTTAACATTATGCCTAGTGTATGTTATACATGTAATGTAATTACTTTTATTTTTCTTTGTTTTATATTTTTATTCATACAATTCTATGGTGACTAGTTATTAGTGTGTGGTGGCAGCTGTGGTGGCTGGTGGACAATGCATGTGGTGGTACTGCCCACAAAATCGGAACAATCTTGTATAACCCAATATGACCTAGGATGATAGGCACGAATCTACTTGGCACTACATGTGGTGACCAGATTGGGCTACCCAAAAATAGGTTGTGGCAACATGACATGACTGATTTGACACCACTAAATATACTTGTCATTGGAGGATTATGGTTATGTATGCAGAAAGATTAGTATAGTTAACCTAAAAATTTGGTGAAAATTCCAAGTACCCCAAGCACAACACATCCAAAGCACATCCACCACATGATCCACCACACATTCCACGATATGATCTTTTGCATAATCACATGATATATGTTAGAATAAAAGATTAGAAAGAATAAAATTATAGAAAAATTAGTTTTAGAAAAAAAGTAATTTTTTTTCTACAAATTTCTATGAAACACTCAATAGTTTTTTCAGAAACTGATAGAATCTATTTTGAAAAACTCACTCAATTCCTTCCCTCTTTGGGAATAACTCTCCTCTACAATTGAGAAGAATTTTTCTTTTTCTTTTGGAAACTTATTTCCAAAATCTCAATTTTTTTCGAAACCTCTAATTGAATTATAAGTGTTTTTTAGTAATATCTTTTCAAAAACACTAGTTTTTTTTAATTCTCTCTCCCTCTCTCCAATACTTATGCAATGCACCTAATTGTCCATGAAATCTCATTTGCATCCAACTTTTTTTTAAAAAAAATATCATATTTTGTTTATTTAATCTTGATAGATCTACTTTTTTTTGAAAAAAAAAATATTCATTAATTTTAAACACTCCAAATAAATATCAGAAAATTTAATTTTTAATTAAATCAAATTTCATGAGTCAATTTTTAATTAAATTAATTTTCATGAGTCTATAATTATTATATATAGAAAAAGTGAGGGATTGTGTTGTGGCTATTCATAGTGTTGTGGATACTTAAGACACATGAAAGGCTGATTTTTTTATAGCTACCAACTTTCAATGTGATCATGAGATATGCATGAAAGATATTCTCAGTGTCATGGTCATTTCCTAGTACTTAAGCCATATGATGGTCAAGAGAAACCAAAACCAACACCATAAGCATTTGCTATTATAATGTCCGTATGTTGATCATGAGACATAATACCAATGCCATGACCCTTTCTTAGTGTCATATCCATATTAAAATATATGGAGGCCATTCACAATGTCATAATCATTTCTAGCATTGTAGTCTTGTATGAAGAATAATAAAGATGGGTGGCTGAAGCCACAGTCACTTCCTAATATCATAGCTTTGTGTTACATAGATATTAGGTCCAAATCATTAATTATTTTTCAGTACCATGACTTTATATTATAGAAATATTTAAATACATTCCAGAGTTATGGTTATTTTTTGGATTTACAATCTTATGCTTAAGAAATGAAGACCAAAATCATGGATTTCTTTTAAAAGTAATAAATTCCTACTTAACGTAATATAGAATCACCCAAGTATAAAAAAGGAAGAGAGAGAAATTACAAAAAAAATTATTCTTTTTCTTCCTTCACAAAACAAGTAAAATATTGGTGGAACTATCAAACCCTAAAAAAAAATTTCATAATTCCAAAGGAATCTACTAGCAAATAAAAGACAGGACATAATACTAATCCACAATGTTAGGGGACATGTATTCAATATACCACCCCATAGTAGATTTAAGAATTTCTATCAAAATATCATGTGATCTAGAGTTTGTTTTACTTGGTATATGTTATGTAAGAATAATTTTATGGATTTACTTTGATCTATGGTATATCATGAATATTAATAGATGAGTAATTAAATAGAACTTGAATAATGTTTTGACTATTGGTAGGTTTATGCAAAATTAATGTGCTAAATGATGGCAAGTAAACTATAAGACGCACACACATATGGTTGGAAGGAAGTGATAACTCTTCTAACTTGTGATGTGTGAGATAAGTCTATATGTTAAAACCTAAAAATATAGGCATGGTAATCATCGTGAGTACGAAGCTGACAAAATTAAAAGTATGAATACTTTTATATCCAAATCCATAATACATGTCTTATAAAAACTAGTTCTCAATTATAATATATATTATTTAAAATATTATGTTAAGAATATTATCTTTAGTATGAGGTTCACATCATCACCAAAGATGAATCAAAATAAGAATGTATGCTTTTCATTTTCAATAAGATGAGTCAATCACATGGTAGAGTAAAGTTAAGATATTTTTTGGATGACCAATGATATGATACAACTCACACATATCTTATTAAATTCTAAAGAAGTTAAACTATATATTGAGTATGATTTAATTTTAGTTTACATAAGCTTTTGTTTCTCATGCTATGTTAAATACCAATTTGAATATTCAAAATTATTTCAAAATTATTTTTATAAAATTATATGCTAATGAATTAAGACAGAGTCAATTACATATTGATGATGTTGTGATTGATGCTAAGCTTGACCAATATTTTGAATCTTGGTTTGAGAAATGTGTCAATGCTTAATTTTGATTTGTCCTTCAAATAAATAACTTGCCTAAGTATGATAATTTGATTATCATACATTTATTAATATGTAATTATAATGACAAATTATTTAGCCTAAAACTATATATATTAAGTTCTAGGATAATTATAATGACAAATTATTTAGCCTAAAACATACATTTATTAAATTCTAGGATAATTGTTATTAATTTTTTTTTGAAATGGGGACCAAATCATAAATATTTTTATTCTGGACCCCTTAAACATACATATATTAAATTCAATATTTTATTGACTAATAAAATCTAGAACTCATGAATATTTAATTTTTTTTTGTAAGACTAGAGAGGATAACATAAAATTTTCTATTTGGTATATATTAAAATAAGAAATAAAAACATAACCGGATGAATCACTTTGATCCGGTCGATTCACTATTCTGATCGGACCCACAGCAGACCGGACACGTATTCTGACCGGTGATACACCCGATTCATTGTGGTTGGGCTGACGTAACTATTCATCGTCGGCGACCTGAAAGATAGCCGGGAGCGCAGACACTGAATGAAAACCAGAGCATATATCACTCGTCCGAAACTATGGGAGCCGTTGCATTGGCGCCGGGTCTCTCGAGGAAGTTGAAAAAGGTGTTGGAATGCCATACAGAGGGTCCAGATGTGGTGGTGTCTCTCGATGCTCTATCGCTGATTTACAACGAGAATACACCACAGGCACGGCGCAATCTCAGATCTACTATCGAGAGGCGCTCTCTGCACTTGAACCTCGATTTTTTAGAGGCTTATGATGCCGCGCAGCAGGTATTTATATTCTTGAAACCTGAAAGCACTGTATATTTGTGAAAATAAAGTGAGTTAATCATCTGTTTAGTTCAGGTTCTGGATAGAGTGGAAACGGAGGTTAATTCGCTTGCAGAATGCTGTGACATGTAAGCTTGATTCATGCTTGGTCATGTTTTATCCGATTTTCTAGTTGATTCAGCATTTTTAATTTTATGCAACGCATGATTGGTAAGTATTAGTTCTGCAGCCCTTGGTTTCCAATGTTGCACCGAGGTTATTTCGTGGAGCATAATTGGATTCCAGTGTCTGGTCCATTTAACTTGCTTTTATTATCCGTTGTTTCTATCATCTTCGTGCTGGGAATAATGTAACCCCTAGAATGCTTCCACTTTGATTTTTCCATTTGATAGATTCTTGGTCAATCTTGATAATGAGTGAAATTTTTAATTAACCATGAAATATGATTATTTTCAATGTTTATTTTGAAGAGAATAATTGCAGTAATAGATTAATTTCATGGAAAATATGATTCATGGGATAAAATGCGGATTCCTTCAATCAGAGCACAACTAGAGTACAATTACAGTTTGACTCGGTGGCTTCTTGGAGCTCAATTGTTGAGTCTGTAATGGAAATTGATGGATGAAAGTCATATGTTTTTTTTAATAAGTACCTGAGGTTGCATAGATGTTCATTAGTAATATGTAACGATTCAAGCACATGGGAGAAATGTAACTCTGATATTTTGTCATGTTCACTAGAATGTTTGAGACTTGAAGTACATATTTACACTATTATGGATTTGAAGATGAGGGAGTATTTACATGTGATTGTTGTACAAGTAAGTTTTCTGGACTCTCCAAGAAATAGGTGATATGTACACTGTAGTGGTCTTCTCAATTCAATATCATTATTTCATGGGGACACACAAGAGTTGCATGTTACTCATAGAACCAATAGAAGGGGCTGACTAGAGATATATCCAAGTATGTAATGGAGGTTGTATTCAACTCACAATACATTCACTTAAAATGAAATCTATGAAGATATTAATATTTTGATAATTTTATTTTCGTAAATTAGAGATTATATTTGTTAAGTCTTGAACTTGAGATATATTATCATTCAACAAAAATATTTGTCATTGTATTAAGACATGATCATTAATGCATATATGTATTACAAAAATTTTTTTAACTAATCAATACTTCAATTATTATTCACGTATATATATTTTTAATTTTATATTTTTTATGAGATTTATTATGTTAACATTTATATAATTGCATACGAGTACAACACTTTTATGTGTTCTTATGAGATCTATATTTTATGTTAATAGTCTATGGTTACAACTTTATAAAATCTAAATAGTTTGATCCCAATAACATGATCATCTATTACTATGTGTTAAATAGATTTCATGATTACAATTTGTTGATAAACACATCTATGAAAATTAGTTGTCAGACATTGATTTTCAATATGAGTACAACATTTGAGCATCAAATTGCTTTTATTGGTCATTGTGATATTTCATTAATGCTCATCATTTAAATTGCTTAATACATTTACTATCATTATTACTAATTTTATATTGTAACATCATTAGTCTATGTTCACAACTATATAATATCTAAAAAACATGATCCCAATATCATGATCATATGAATCAACTGAATTCCAAGTCTTGTTAGTTGAAAAGATGTTTGTTTCATTGTGTTACTCTAAAATGTGTTACACAATTCGTGTCTTGAGTTAGTTATGTTTTTCTCTTACATGCTTTTTTATTATTTATTTCATGTATTGAGTTATATTTGATTTTGTAAATCAAATTTGTATAAAAAGGATGTGGGATAGAATACAAAATTTATTAAGGAAAAAGAAAAGTGGATAGCCCTTATATAAATAGTTAGTCATTCTTAGTATTTCTCACATGTTGTGTACATAAAATAAAAATAATTAAAAAATAAATACACTAAAATAATAAATTGCAACAATCTCATTATAAGTGTTAAATGGGTTGGGCTTCCTTCGACATTGTTTGGTGTGACTCTCAATAACCAACACACGGCATTGCTTAGATTTGCTCGACATGGCCACACAATAACTAGTTTGTGGTATGATATGACTTAACATGGCCAAAACACTAGTAGTAGTCAGTGGCCCCTGGCCAATGCTCTTTCCCCATGGTTGGTAGTGGCATTGGCCAGTCATGTAGTGCCTAGTGGGTTGTGGCCATGCCACTCCATTGCTAGTGCCATTGGCCAATTAGCCAGGGACCAATCTTTACAACCATTGGCTGTAATTAAAATTTTATAGCTAGAGGCCATTGGCTATTAGGCTACGGGCACTAATTTGTCAAATGAAGTTTGTATTTAAAATAAAAATTACTTCTTAAAATAAAAATTAACTGTAAAATATAAATGAAAATAAATAATAGTCAGTTAAAAAAATTCATTGGTTTTTTGTCTTGTTTTTATTATGATATCATAAATAATAATAAAATGAAAAATTAGAAATGCACGACAAATAATGACATTTAGAAACATCATGTCAATTTTTTATTATCCTTGATCACTATATAATTTGGATTGTTATATTTTAAGCTAATAGTCGTAGTCTTGATATTCTCAATGTTGTGTGAGTCATTATATATTATCAGTTTTTATTTGATATTAAAGATTTATCTGTGAATCTTCCTAGTTTTTTAAGCATAATAATATTTTTATGATATATAGTCATAATGTCAACATCATATTTGAAATATTATTTATAGTAATAGAAAAAATAGATTGCAATGTAAATGCTATATATTGGAGGGTCATTAAATCGTATATTATCTTAGACAATATGAGATAAGTGAATTTGTATGATTTTTTTTAAATTATTATCAAAATTCTTAAAGTTATCATGTTATAAGATAAAATAATAAATAATATTTAAGTACTGAGTTAGCTCATTTCTATTTCAATATATTATTAAATATACTATTAATATTGTATATGCTTAAGTGTCTTTCCATCTTTAATCCTCTTGTCATTATTATTATATCTATTTTTAGGTTTATTATATTTATTATAGGTTCAGGCTAATTTTATTGCCAAATACACTCTTTATGGTCGGTAATAGTTACATCTTATAATTTTTCACTTTGGATATGTATGAAAGGTGAATATATATTTTTATCTATTATAATGCTTAGTCCGAGAAACCTAAAAGATAATTTAGATATTTTCCTACAACCCATAATTGTAGAGCTAAAATATTTGTGGGAAATTAGTGTACAAACATAAGATATATCTTGCAAGCAGAATTTTTAGATCCCTGTCCTTGCTACATCTTCTCGGAGATTTATTATGTATTTCTTACAGCAGAGCTGGAAAGATATCTTGGTATGTTAATCATTATATGTTTTTACTAATGTAATATTCATTTTAAAGAAATAAGAAGAAATTTAAAAAGGACATACAATTCAAAAAAGTGCACCACCTATTAGGTCAGATATAAAAATATTAGAGCTTATTGAACATAATGTTACAAAAATTGTTGCCGATGGTAAAAATGCATGAATTTTAAAGAATTGTCATAGTGATTAGAATATATAAAATATATTTTGGGATTTTTCTTAGTGGAAATTGAATTATTTAGACACAACTTGAGTGTAATGTACACTGAGAAGAAATTTTTTGATGATATTTTAAATACTATAATCAATATAGAAGAAAAAATAAAAAATAATACTAAATTAAGAAAGAATCTAAAAGAGCTATGTTCATGATTAAAGTTATATATTGTTGAAACAACAAATAAATTCTCTAATACATGTAATAATCTAAAGAATGATGTAAAGGAAGCTTTGTGTAAATAGTTGAATAAACTTATGTTTCCTAAGGAATATCTATCTTATACAGGATGATATATTTATATAAAGAAGTATAATTTATTTGGAATAAAAATTTATGATTGTCATGTGTTTATGTAGAGGCTAATACTCATAATATTTCATGAATTACTTTCAGAAAATATTCGGTAAGCTTTGATCAAAATAATCATTTTTTAAATTTTCTCTTCTACTATTATAACAAAGGAAGACATGGAGTGCTTAGAATAGGAGATTCTAATCATTTTATGTATACTTGAGCATATTTAACCTCTGTGCTTCTTTGATTCTATAGAATATTTTTCGATCCACTTAGCTTATGAAGTAATGATGGTAAGCACTATCTAATACAAATAGATATTTTTATTTGAGAGGTTATATATTTTTATTTTATTATCTATATTTTCCAATGTATCTTAAAATTGAATTTTATTATAATAATTTTTTTTTTCAGATATATTTGAAAATTTAAAAATAATTTTAGCAATAGAAATAAAGTTAAAGAATTGCTATGCAATATATACATGGTCAAAGAAGTTTTGGTATTTTATGCATACTACTTTAAGCCACAAGTTTATATTAGGCATAGAAAAGTATCAAAAAATTATGATTATGATATGAGAGATAAATCAGAATAAAAATGTATGCTTTTCATTTTCAATAATATGAGTCAATTATATGGTAGAATAAAATCAAAATATTTTTTGGATGATTAAGAATATCATGCTACTTACATATATATATCTTATTAAATTTTGAGGAAGTTAAACCATATATTGAATAAGATTTAATCGTAGTTTATATAAGTTTTTGTTTCTCATGGTATGTTAAATATCAATTTGTATATTCAAAATTGTTTCAATCTTATTTTTATAGAATTTATGTTAATGAATTAAGATATAGTCATTTGCATATTGAAGATGCTGTGATTGATGCTAAGCTTGGTTATGATTTTGCATCTTGGGTTGTGAAATTTGTCAATACATAACTTTTTGATTTGTCCTTCAAATAAATAACTTGCCTAAGTATGATAAGTTGATTATATATATTTTTTCAATATGCTCATAATCGGTCATCAAATATTTATAATAGATAAATAAAAGATCTTACAAGAGATACATAACAAATTTTATAGACATATCTACATTATATATAGTTTCAGTCTTGAATCCTTTGCTCCACTTATCATTATTATCTATGTTTAGGTATTATTTTTTTTATTATATTTATTATTTATTATATAATAAATTATAAATAGAAGAAAAAGATCAGTGTTTTTATATTTTTTATTTGTTATTATTAATTTATTATTTATCTAAAAATATTAATTAAAATAAAATATATGATGTAATATGTAATTTTATTTTATTTGAGCAATAAATATTTTTTTACCCCTATCTTGTATGCTCGAGCCTAGAAGTCATACTTTGTCATCAAAATTGATCTAATACTCTACTAAATTAAATTTCAATTTCATTAGATTTAACCCAAAGAGTTAGATCAAATCTAATAGCTAATAAATAAAAATTTTTTATTAATTTTTTTTGGACAACAACAAGATAACAATAAAAAAATCAGTATGACTCATTTGATATCTCTATATTAGAGATATGATGGATGTCACATTTCAGCTCTAATCATTATTAAAAAAATTTAAAAAATTATTTTTTTAATAATTTTTTTTATAAAAAGTACGGTGATATGTTTTACTTTTTGTAGTTAATTTGTAAGCTTATCTGCTCTCCTTTTATTTTCTTGTTTTAAAATTGAGTTTTTGCAATTTTATGATGTTTTTTAAATAATTTATAATTTAAGTATTATGTAGCGACAATGTTATATATTAGATGATTGGCAGTGCTCTCGGCCATTGCCACTATTTCACAGCTCATAGTGTCAGTGGCACTACTAGTGCAGGTCACCTACCATTGCTGACTTCACTGCCAGTGCACATAGGTGGCGGGTGGTCATGACTTATATGGCAGTGGTAGTGCCTGACCACTGTTGGTCAGACCTGGGATGACCTCTATCAGACCCAACATGACCCATCATGCTCAATTTAGAAAGGCATGCCATTGGGTTGTGTTGGGCTGACCTTCCATGTGGCCATATTGGAGTGGCATGACTTGGGTGCTCAATTCGTGCCTTGTCTAGCACGACACAATAACTCATGCCGGTTGGGCCTGACCCATCATGACATGGTTTAGCAGGTATTGTTGTATATAGTTTATTTTGATAAATTATTTTGTATAACTAAAATATTTTTTGTTTCAATATTTTTAATGTTAAAAAAAAATTGAGATGTTGGGAATGCAGCAATAGCATAATAACGAGAGTTCCACTGCCCGACTAGTGTGTCGAAGAAATTTTTGCAATAGAATCTAATCCATTCGAGTGATCCGATTCGCACTGTTTATTAATACCGAGTAACTGCTAATATAAATATACATTTTCTGTTTTTGTTTTTTTTTTTTGCTATTTTTCTCAATGGGATTTTTTTTTGTTTTTCTTCTTTGTGCAATTTCTTTTCAATTGCTGCTCACATATTCTGTAATACATTAATTTTGGTTATAATTTGTAAATGCATAAGTATTTTTTAGTGAATGTAGCTAGTCGTGTGGAATGACTAGCGAACTACGTTATATCTGTGTTTCTGCTGTGATATTTGGAATGTGGATATATAAGATATTGTTTTGCGAATTTCTTTTTGTTTTGTATTTGCCTAAGATAATTTCACAAACTACAAGCAAAATTGCTCAACAATTGATATAAAAGTTGGTTCAGAAAGCTTCAAGCAATTTCACCCATAACAATTTTGTGATTTTCTATAAAATGATAACTTGTTGAAAATGGCTAGAACATTGAATATCACGATTGAGAATTTTAATGTCAAAAATGGTTTTAGTATGTGGCAGATAAAATGAGGGCTCACTTAAAGAATTTTGATATCTGGAGTCTTCTTGTTCATAGTTTTGGCAGATAAAATGTGGCAGATAAAAATTCTGTGCCCGGGCCCGTGTCGTGCCAGAGTTAGGCACGAGCCGTGTCGTGCTGTGCCGTGCCTAGCTCGTGCCGTGCTGTGCCGTGCCGTGCCTGACCCGGCACGGTTCGGCCCGCGGCACGACACACCAGCACGGGTTTGTCCCGTGCCGGGTGCCCCGTGAGCCCGACCCCACGATGTCCCTCCTGCAAAAAAAGACCGCGGGTCGGGTCTGATTTGATCCGACCCGCGGTCCCCCGTATCCCGAACCGCTTGGACAGGCAAGCCTGAGCGGGCCAGGCAAGGCACGGCCCCTCATGCTTGCGGGCCGTGCCGGGCCCATCTATTTTAAACCGGGCCAGGCACGGCACGACGGCACGCTCGTGCTCAAAAAATTCGGCCGGGCCGGCTCGTTTGACACCTCTATACTACTCTCGTTGCTTTTGGAATAATTGAGGCAGAGACATGGAGCCGTGAAGAAAAAGTTTATTCCATCATTCTTCTAAGCTTGTTTGATGAAGTGATTGCTGGGGTAATAGATGAAAAGTTTGCTGTAGGACTATGGCTCAAACTCAAGTCCCTATATATGACAAAATTACTCACAAACAAGCTTCTGTTGAAGATGAGGAATTAAGGATACAAGAGGAAACATCCTTAAAGAAATATCTATATGATTAAACAATATTTTTATGGACCTAAAACATGTAGTTGCTATGGTACAAGACGAGAATGTTGCATTTTTGCTCTTAGTCTCATTTTCTACTTCCTACGAGAACTTTGTGGAATCACTTATAGTGGGGAAGGAAGAGATCATTTTAGAGAATATTTGGTAGAAGGCAAGAGAGATGAGGCTACTCAAGAGAGATGAGGCAGAAGGCTGCATCTGAACGATTTGAACAATATCCTGATGGATTGGTGGTGACAAATATGAGGCTACAACCGGCTTCATTCAAGAAAAAGGGAACAATCTCCAAAATAGGTTGAGGGCGACACTTGTCACTATTGCAAACAGATTGGACATTAGAAAATTGAATGCCTAATGAAGAAAGCAATGCTAGAACAACAGGGTCTGCCTAATTCCTCATTTGCTGCTACCGTGGCTTTTGATGACTTGGATGATGGAGAAGATCTTGTGCTAGTAATCCCTACAATGATTGCAAGATCAGATTCTTGGATATTGGATATTGATGCTTTTTTTAATATCTGTATTCACTTGGAGTGGTTCATCAAATATGATATGAAAGAAGCTGACCATGCTGTGGTTAGGAATAGCCAACTATGTAAAGTGGTTGGAATTGGCATAATCAAATTAAGAACACATGACGACCGGATTGTCTCTCTTTTTAATGTAAGGATGATCCTGAAATGATAATGAATTTAATCTCTCTTGGTGTTATGGACAATCATGGATATACATTCAATGGTGGTGAGGGAACATTGAATATTCATCGAGGAGATGATATCATACTGAATGGGTAGAAGAGTGAAATGCTATACCCACTGATAGGTTCCACAATGACAGGGGTTGTTGCTGTCACATCTGGAGAGCGAGCATCTGAAGATGAAGTTAATCTTATCAGATTGTGACATATGCAGCTCGCACATATGGGAGAGAGAAATAAAAATTCTTTCTGATTATAATATTATAGTTGGTCATAAAATTAATAAACTTAATTTTTGTGATTATTGTGTTTTTAATAAGAAATATAGAACTAAGTTTGGTAAGACTGTATACTGCACAGATAGTATTTTGGATTATATCTATGCTGACTGTTGGGGCTCTTCTAGAGTCACATCTAGAGGTGTCAAACTGGCCGGGCTGTCCCAGCCCGACATGGGCATGACATGCTATAGTGTCGTGCTCGTGGCCGTGCTCGTGCCCGTGCCCGTGCCCGTGCCCCGCATGCCACAGTGCCATGCCCTTGCTTGTTGTGCTGGCATAGCATGCGTGACCACATACCGAAAGTGATCAATACGAGCTGATGCCCGACATGTTAGGCTTGTCGAGCCCCGAAAGGGGGAAGATGCATAGCGGCACGTCGTCGAAATCCTAAATTTTTTAAAAATTAGGGTTTTATAGACCCAAACATGGTCGAACCCCGTAGTTTTCGAGCTGAGGGTCGGTGCCGAGCGGCACGGTACAATAACCGTGCTAGGCCCGGCACGACACGGTTATTGTAGCGTGCCTGACCTGGCACAATAGCCCGGTTGGGTAGTTTAAAACAGGGCCGGGCTGGCCCGGCCCGGCTCTATTTATACATCTAGTCACATCTTTTGGAGGTTCTCGATTTTATTTATGTTTAATTGATGATTACTTTTGAATATTTTGGATATTTATGATGAAACATAAATCTAAAACTTTTATAAAATTTAAGTATTAGGTTAGCTTAATAGAAAATTAAACATAAAAGTAGGTTAAACTATTACGAACAGATAATGGTCTAGAATTTAGTTCGTTAGAATTTTATGAATTTTGTTAGGACAAAGGCATAGTCAGACACAAAATTATTAAGGATATTTTTCAGCAGAATGACATTGTTGAAAGAATAAATCAAACTCTTCTAGAGAGAACTGAATATATGCTCTCTCAATCAGGCTTGGGCAAGAAGTTTTGGGCCGAAACTGTTAATACATTATGTCATTTGATAAAGAGATTACCACATAATGAAATTAATTTTAAAATTTTATTTGAGGTGTGAATTGGTAAACATGTAGATTATTCTAATTTGTAAGTGTTCGGTGTGTTGCCCTATTATCATGTAAATGATGATAGGCTTGAATCACGAGTAAGAAAAGAAATATTGGTAGGATATGGTGATGGAGTTAAGGGAATTTGTTTCTGGTCACTATCTGAAAAGAAAGTGATTTTCTATATGAGTGTTACCTTTGATAAAAGTGTCATCTTAAAACAAGTATTTTATCTTATTCAGTTACTTGATATTCTTCAGGTTGAACTTAATTTGAAGCTAAAATCTCAATCTATAATTCTAAGAAGGATGCCTGTTGTCTCTAGAAAAATAATAGGTAATAAGGAAAATGATGCTAAGTTTATTACTGAACTTGATACTAAACTTGTACTCGAAGAGTCTATTCTCTATTGCATTGCAAGGGATAGACAAAGGAGGGTGAGTATAGATTCTCATTTGAGATTTGGCTTTGATGGATTTGTAGGGTTTGCCCTATAAGTTGTCGAAGAGATTGCCATTCCTGAATCATCTTCTTTCAGGAATACTGTTAAATATCCTGAATTTGTGTCATGGTTAGTTATCATGAATGAAGAGATTGAATCTCTTTATAAGAATGATACTTGGCTAATTGTAATAAAACTTAAAGGGAGTAAGATATTTTCTTGCAAATAAGTTTTTAAGAAGAAAAATGATGCCTCTATAGTTGGTGTGATTTTTAAGGCATGCCTAGTTGCAAGATGGTTCAGTCAGAAAGATGGTTTCGATCACAATGAAATATTTTCTTCTGTAATTAGACATACCTCAATCAGGGTATTTTTAATATTAGTGGTATATTAAGACATTGAACTTGAATAACTAGATGTTAAAATTATCTTTCTTCATGGAGATATGAATGAAGAAATTTACATGAGTCAATCTGAAGGTTTTGAGGTTTTAGCTAAGGAAATCCATTGTGTAAGCTTTTGAAATCCTTTATGGACATGAGTAATCTCTCCTTTAGTGGTACGAGAGATTTGATTGTTTTATGATTAGTCATGAATATAGTAGGTGTGATCATGACTATTGCGTCTATTTCAAAAAGTACAAGAATGAGTTATATATCTACTTGCTATTATATGATGATATACTTATTATTGCCAAAAATAAATTTGATATTCAGGAACTGAAAGATCTTTTCAATTCTGAATTTGATATGAAAGATATTGGAGGAGCAAAACAAATCTTGTGTATGAAAATATTTAGAGATAGAATTAAAAGAAAGTTATTTTTTATAGAAATAATATATTCAAAAAATTTTATCTAGATTTGAAATGATTTTATGTAAGTCTCTATCCACACCATTTACTTTTAATCTTCATTTAATATTAGATTTTTGTCTTAAATCTTAATCTAAAAAGAAATAAATGTCTAAGGTTCCTTATTCCAGTGATATCGAGAGCTTCATGTATCTTATTGTATGTACCTGATTTGATATTGCTCATACAGTAAGTGTAGTGAGTAGGTTTATGATAAATCCTAGTCAAGAGCACTAGAAAACTATTAAAATGATATTTAAGTACCTCAAGGGGGTATATGATGTTGGTCTGATATTTGGTAATTAATTTGAACACATGCTGACATGATATTCTTATTCTGACTATGCATGAGATATTTATAATAGATAATCTATTATTGGTTATATCTTCACTGTATGTGGTTCCGTAGCTAGCTGGAAAGTCACACTGCAATCGTCTGTTATTTTATTTCCTACTGAAGCAGAGTATATGGATCTGATTGAAGTTGTGAAAGAAGGGACTTGGTTGAAATGTTTTATCAAAGACCTTGTTTTTTATGAAGAGGTTGCAATAGTTTTCTGTGAAAACCTCAGTTTTATCTGTTTAGCAAAAGACCAAATGTATTATGAGAGGATAAAATTTATTGATGTGCAATATTATTTTTTCTGATCTGAGAAGAGGATACAAGTAAAGAAGATTAAAATTTCTGATAATTCAGCTGACATATTTATCAAATATGTTATTCTGAATAAGTTGAGGCACTGCCTTAATTTATTGAACATATCAAATCAGATATAGTTCTTTTGGGACTAATTGTTTATGAAGAGTTTCTCTCTATTTGTATGCAAAATAAATTACAGTTGAAATTTTTGTATATAATTTGTTTTGATAAAATATTTTTTATAATCAAAATATTTTCTATTTTAATATTTTTAATGTTAAGGAAATGATAAAAAATAGAGAGATTTGAAATATAGTAATAGCACAATAACGGGGGTTTCACTGCCTAGTCAGTGAGCTGAAGAAATTTTTGGATCAGAACCCGATCCATCCGAGTGATTCGACCCGCTCCGTTTATATTTGTATTTTTATTTTCTCTCTCTGCTATTTTTCTCTGTGGGATTGTTTTTTTTTTCGCCTCTTTTTTCTACGTGATTTTTTTCTGATTGCTTCTCACATACTCTGTAAGGTATTAATTTTGGTTATTATTTGTAACTGCATAAGTATTTTTCTAGTGGTTGTAGCTAGTCATGCTAAATAACTAGTGAATCGTGTTATATTTGTATTTCTACTATGATATTTGGATTGTGGATATATAATATATTGTGCTGTGAATTTTTGTTTGTTTTGTATTCGCCTTAGATAAAATCATAAATTGCAAGGGAAATTATCCAGCATGTGTCATGACTGGTTCATGCTGGACTAAGGTTTTTGGTCCTTGTGATGTGTGGAGTATGGCATTGTCTGTCACTCTTAACTCATACTTGCTATTTTGGCTTGGCTAGTCAACCCAAGATAGCCTGGACTTGAGTCTTGACGTATGCTAATCTTTTAACCTGGAATGAACATCTTGTGCAAGCATGACTTAGGCTAGCTTCGACTTGATCCAAGCTAGCCTATAACTAACCCATACTAGCATGGGTTCAAACCATGCTTAGTATGTGGTCATGGTGGCTTTGACCCAATATAACTTGGCCCAGCCTGACACAGTCTAGGTAGCTGGGGGACAATGTGTCATGTTGGACTACCTTTTTTTAGAGTCATGTCAATAGAACTTGTTGGTTCGTCTGGGCTGAAATAAATGATTTATGCCAACTTGACATGGTCTAATTGACACATTTCTTAATTTCAAGCTAATGCATAACAATCCAACATACATCCTCGAAGGAAATGAAAATAAGATGAGTTATTTTTAAGTTCTTGGTAAAGTTGTTTGTTATTGTCATGCTGTCTGAATAAATGTTATTATATTAATCTCAGCATATATTTTTTTCTTGAGAAAGATGTTAATCTCAATGTGTATCATTTATATATGAAATATTGAATTTAATTCAAGATACTTTCTTGTTTGGATGTCACAGTAAATAATAATAGAAGAGGAAAGTTGATACATGATTTTTGCAAGTAGGTGATGAATCTAATGTATCTCGAAAATAATCATCACCATAGTTCTGAACTTTACTATTGTATGAGATCTTTTAATAATTGTTCTCTTCTACTTTATTAAGAGACAAGCTTGCATATAAGAAAGTATATAAATTTATTGTAAGTTAATATCCAACTGAAAGAGATCGCAAGTCATGAATATTTCTTAATATGCATTAGTATGCAAAAAGATGCACCTTAGTGAATTTGCCGAGGACAAAGTTTTAAAAAGTGAAAGCGTAAGGTTGAGTATTTTTATGTTCGTGAGGTGAGGTATAAGCCTCAGGGTGTTGAGGCATAGATTTTTTGAGTATCACAATATATAATTAATTAATATTTTAAAATATATAAAATAAAATAGAATAAATAAAAACAAGAAAACAATTAATTATAATAAAAAAAAGAATGATAGTTTTCTATTTTTTTAAAAAATCATAACAAAGTTATAAAATAGGAATTAAAGTAAATTATTTTAATTTAATATCTCTTCTTTAAGGGTATCATTATTCTCATCTAATGTATCAAAAGTAAAAATATTAACTGTTATGTATCATCATTTTATCTAAATCTTTATCTTCATCAATTGGTATCAAATTAAATTCGTTCTCTCTATCTCTCTTCGCTTGTACCTAATAAAAAATATTATAAATTTTTTTATTAAATTTAATAAAATTTATGACTTCAATTTTTGTGTACTTGGTATTTCATTAAGTTTTCTTTTGTAAGAATGTTATAAAATTATTTGATCTGATGATGCTTGAGTCTATTGGAAGTTGGAAGACACAACTCTAATAGTATTAACATTGAATAACTCATAATCTTGAAGTCAACAAAGATCAATGGGGAGGCGGAGGAGATTTTCTTTCTCCGTAATCTGCTCGTCATCCGAATTTTGACCACTTAAGATTCAAAAATAGAAGATACATAAAGAATTGAAATGCTAAAGATTGAGATAAGTATATAGCTAATCTAGAAGCAAATCTCTCATGTTCTATTTTAAATATAATAATAAGATCAGTAGATAGATTATGTGTGGGCCCTACATTGTTTCGAGTAGTCTATTTCTTAGCTTTGATGCATTGATTATTATGTTTTGTATATTCAATATGCAAAACCTAAAAAATATAACATGGATGCCCATCTACTTATCATGTGAACAACGAGACCGATTTCCTTTGCTTGTGTTTCAACTTTCAAAAAGTGTCTCAGGTTTGTCTAGTCCTTTAATAATATAAACTATCTGAGGAGCTCTCTTCCCTCTGCTTTTTTCTTATTGTCAGGAATGAAGCTAAATGCTTGTACTCAAAGTCACTCATATCATAAAATTTGTAGGATGAACAAAAATCAGATAGGCAAACAATTCAATCGACCTTACCCAAAAGAAATTAGTTGGAATGAGAGAATAAATTATATCCTAAGGGGTGCCTCAATCATGACTAATTAACCTTAAGAAAAATTAATTTCAGGATAGGTACCATCATTAAATATTGGTTATTTGTATGTAATACACTGCCATATTCAATGAAATATTTCTTCAAATTAAAATTTTATTTTAGATACCTATAAAGTATGTAAATTTTCATAGTTATTACCCTAATTTAACATAAGAAAATTCTTGACATTAGATTGGGCTGATGATTATTGTATTTGAGAAGGTAGTGATGGTGGAGCTGATTGTATGATAATGATGGTGGCAGAATATGCTATGTAGGTTTGAGCATTGCCAATTTGATGAGATATGTGGTATAGTCTATAGGGTGTTTAAAAAGACTTAATTATGATACCGTGTAATGACTTTTATAAGTAAAAACATAAAATGTTATTAATAACTAAACAAAATACAAATTCATATATAAATATAAATAAAATGACTAGTATCATTCATAACCTTGTATGATAAATTTTGTCAAATTAACTACCAGTCAATTATATAAAATTGAGATACATTCTTTACTATATATTAAGACCTAAATAAATTATATCATAAATATTATAAGTATCTTATATTATTAAAATATAACCAAAAATTAATGAAAAGGTATGAGCATATTGTAATTAATTTATTTTTTTGAAAGAAATTAATGATATCAATGCTTGTAAGATTGAATGATGAATATTTGGACAATGTTTTAGGATGTGAGATCTTGTTCAAGGATCAGAATCATAGCTAAGTGCAAATATATTTAAATGTTGTGTAAAGGTAAAATATAAAATTATGATATTTTACTCTTTAAGGAGTTAAATATATTAGTTCAGAGATCAATGATATTTTACTATAACAACCATATAGCTCGGCATATTACTTCTAATTTGAAGTTATACGAGTGACTGAATTATATTAAGATTGATTATTATTTTATATGTGTATTTATTATTGTTTCATAATTATTATATATGGGTTTATCAACAAGTATATTGTAGATATTATTAATGAAGATGCTTAGAAGACTATAAATGTATTTTTTCTCTTTTAAGTTGAGTGTTTGTGATATGTTTTCATTAACTTGTGGGAAGCATTGATGTTTACTATTATTTGTTAGTTTATTCTATTCATTTATATTTAATTTGTATGAGAGTATTTGATATGTGAATTATTCCAACTTATTTGTACATATTATTATGATTTCATAATTTACTCATTTTTTTTTAAAGTTTGTTTTAGTAAAATTAACCCTCTCATTTGGCGGAGGAATACCATTTTTACAACCTACTTGCTTGCTACCCAATGCCCTTTACACCCTTCATATCTTATATACCCCTATCGGGTATTATCTAACGAGACATGCATACAAATTAACAAGTAATCATACATTTCACTTGCATCAAAACATTTAAACTGTTTGTAAATATGAATATGCTATGAGTAAAATCTTTGCTTTTTGTATATCATTAGTAACTTCAATGTGATCCTTTAATGCTTTTTATTGCCTCTTATGCTGTCCCTTATGCTACCCTTTAAGCTTCTCTTTTATTGTGTCTCTTGGAGCATCCAATAATGCCTCTTTAGCTATCCCCGAGCCTCTTTAACTGTCTTCCTAAACCTCTTAAAGTCCTCCATTTCCTGTCTTTCAGCTTCTAATCTGAAACAAATATTCTTTCTCCTCTTGTCCCGATTAACCCTCCCCTTAACAAAGAATCAGGAAATAAAATAAACATCAACAACAACCGCTTCTTCTTCCTTCCCGTTCCAGTTTCTCGAAGTGGCAAAACCTCCTTTCTTGTCTTTACCACAACCAATATTGATTTGTCTGCAATATTTCCTGCAAAATAGTAAAAATATACAAAAAACCCCCCCTCTATACATGCATTTAATAACCTAACCCTAACTCTTCTGCCCAATCTATACTTGCTACCTCACCCTAACATATATAGTACAGACTTTATATTTACAATCTAAACAAACAGCCCTTATTTTACTTAGATTCTGGAAGCTAAACAGAAAACACCCCTAGGACCCCTTCTCATTTTCAAATCTTTTTAGGACCAATGCTTGCAGCCTTTTCAAGCATCAACTTCACCCCAAGCTTGAATCTGTGATCTTAAAAATGACAGAAACAAAGAAAACAAAACAAAAAAATAGATAAAGCAGTAGAGCAATAAGGAAATAATCAATTAATAGTCCCCCTCAGGACCGGGGTGACCCTTATCTGAATATTACCGCCTCTGCATAGCTCAACATTGTCCGCTCTTAAATTAGTTTAACCATGTTTCTAAGTTCTTAGATACTTAAATTCTTCTAATGTAAAATAATTCGTTACTATCCATAATAATTATGCCTCTATATTTAGCCGGTAAGCTAGCATCACTATAATCTTGATGACCTTTAATTCTTCCATCCTTGGCCAACTTAACTGCTAAGGCATTAGCTTCTCTATAAATATGTTTTATAGAGGCGTTTAATAAGATGATTATTTGTAGCAACGATTCCAGCAACTGCTGGATTTTCTGAATCTTTATTTATCTGCCACTAGAAATATCTAACTCAGGAAGTAGTAAGCAAACTATTTACAAACAACTTATAATTATGTGTTCTTTTCGAGAGCACTATATATATAATCTGAAATTACACAAAAAAAAGTGAAGCAACCAAACAAAAGGAAGTGCCAAGGAACAGCAGCACTGCAGCAAAACCAAACCACAAGCAACACAAAAAGGAATAGCAACACAAGCAACAATACCTTGCACTATTACCTTACCCTATTTCCTTGTTCTATTACAGCAGCAAGAACAGCAGCAAAACAAGGAATAGTAGAATTATCCTTATTTAAGATTCACTGTGGCTTTGTTATATAACAGTGTTTATATAGCAGCGTTAAAGTCAGAATACATATTATGATATTATCTTAGCACCCTTACATTTTAGCTAACCTGCAAGGAAAATCAAGATACATATTTTAAAGTACTCATTATTCCCGCCCAATCCATCAGAAAGTTGAGGCTTTGTTATACCTTTGTGATCTGTTTATTTGTTCTAATATAAGAAAAACTCATTTTATCTAAACATGCTATTCCCTTTAGTTTGTTTGGCATGAGTTTCTCATTTTATTCTATATCTCCTCTGGTGGTGCCTATTTTAGATAGACTGTCCGCTAGATTATTAGCTTCTCCATATATATGTATTATTGAGGCCTTCAGTTCGTCCATAAGACTAAGAATTACTTATAGATCCTCTTCATTCCTCCATAATATTTTCTTATTGATTACTGTATCAACTAGTAATTTTGAGTCTACCTGAACTTTAATATTTTTAAAGTTAAGCTGCTTACATATCTCTAACCCTGATTTTAATGTTCTAATTTCAGATTCTAAAGCCGAGGAGGCTCTACTAGATCTGGTGAAAGCTCTCTGTACTGTCCCTGTATGATCTCTTATTACCCCGCCTCCTCCTGCTATTCCAGTGTCCCTGCTAAAACTCTCATCCGTATTAAGTGAGAGTTTACCAACCGGCGGAGCATTCCACTGTATACATTTAGCCCATTGCTGTTTTAAAACTTTATATGTGAGATCCCATTCTTTCTCAAGCTTCTTTTCTTGTTTCATTTCCTGAATGACTATCGGTTTTATTAGTGATATATTACATATCTCCTTTCTAATATCTTTTATAATTTCTGTTAGATTCATCCTTATGTTTTCGAATTTACTTTTGTTTCGAGATTTCCATATACACCAAATAATTAGATGCAGCAGTTTTTGATTAAGCCATTTCCTGGTGGGGCTTTTCGTGTTCTTCTTTTCCCATTTTTTAACTTTATCTATTAATCCATCATCTATTTTACATATTCTTTTTTTCCATTCCATTTCTTTCCATATTTCTGCTGTGATGGGACCATTAGAAAGCAAATGATCCGTGGTTTCAACCGCTTGTGAACAGCATTCGCATCTTGATGCCATGTTTATTCCTTTCTTTTGTATATTTTTATCTACCGGTATAGCATTCATTAAAGCCTTCCATGTGAAGGAGCGCATTTTTTGCGGTATGTTTTCTTGCCATACCCATTTAAATAGAGTTTGAGCCGGTTTTTTCTTTCTGACCAAATCTTTTGCCGACTTGAGGGAAAAGTTTCCTTGTAGTGTTAACGTCCATTTCCAGCCGCTCCTCTTTAGTATAGAGTGTGAGTCAACTATCTCTTTTTGTTTTACCATTGACTTCCAACTGTTCGAGACTTTCTTAGTGGTCTTATTCTTATTATCTAAATATCTTGCCCGCATATATTTAGCCCAAAGATTATCGCTTTCTTTAAGTCTCCACCAGCCTTTACCGTCCCAGGCAGCTACCGAGTCCTGGAGGCTCATTAGACCTAATCATGCTTTCTCTTTCGGATAACAGATACTTTTCCAGTCCTTCTAATGTAGTTTATTTCTGCCTTGTTTTTTACCCCATAAGAAGTTGGCCATTTCCGATTCGAGTTTTTTAATAAATTTCTTAGGGGGGTGTATCACTGATAAAATATGCGTTAGTGTGCTTTGTAACACATGCGACAGCAGCGTTATCCTCCCCCCAAATTCCAGTAGCTCTTCTTTCCATCCTGTTATTTTCTTTCTTAGTTTGTCTTGAAGGTAACTTAGATATTCTTCCTTCAACCTCCCCTCATATATCGGACAACCTAAATACATTAATGCCCCTTTAATTTCTGCAAATCCTGTAATACTTTTTATTTTATCTACTAACTTTAATTTTGCATTTTTAGCAAGCATGAACTGACATTTACTTTTATTAACCATTTGGCATGTCTCTTTTTCAATAATTTGGAGAAGATCCATAAGATTCATTAAAGACTTTATGCTAGCATTTGTAAATATTATAAGGTCATCTGCATAAGCTAAACAGCCTATTTTGGGTGTATTCCTTGGTTGTCTGAATGACAATATTTTACCTTCGGATATTTTCTTATTCAAGTTACATATTAACAATTCTAAATAGATATCAAAAAGAAGAGGGGATAACGGATCCCATTGTCTTAAACTTTTATTTGGTTTAAATTCCTCACTTAACTTACCATTTACCAGGACTCTTACCCAAGTACTTGAAATGCATCTATATATTAGATCTATGGTCAGCTCAGAAAAGCCGAACCTTAACACAAAGCAAAGGGCATCCCATTCTACTCTATCGAAGACTTTCGATAGATCTAATTTGACCACTAAGTTTTTTCCTCTAGACTTACTTTCTATTTCTTTCATCATTTCTGATGCAAGCTTTATATTTTCTATCATTAATCTATTTTTAACGAAGCCCGTTTGTTCCTGAGATATTATTGAAGGTAAAATTAAGCTCAGCCTATTTTGTAATATTTTTGCCAGTATTTTATAAATAGCATTGCATAAACTTATTGGTCTATAATCCTCACATTTCTGTGGTGATTCTTTTTTTGGAATTAATACTATAAAAGATTTTGCCCATGTTTTTGGGATTTTCGCACCTACAAAAAAACTTGCAATTGCAGGGACTAGCTCAGTTTTAATCGTATCCCAGTTTACCTGAAAAAAATAATTGTTCCAACCATCAGGTCATGCTGCACTATCTTTATCCAGACTAAAAACAGCCTCTTTTTAACTTCTGGTTCTTCTGGGATCAATTCCATTAATTGATTTTGAGCTTCCGTAATGGTCGCCCTAATCTCTTGCATTAGAGAATTATCTGTCCTACATGACTGACTACACAGTTGATTTTCAAAAAAATTTTTAAAGAGAGCTCCTATTTCCTTTTCATTTTCTACCCATTTTCTTTCTTTGTTTATTAGACCTTTAATTTTATTTTTTTGAGATTTTATTTTAGACATACTATAAAAAAATTTGGTATTATGATCCCCATCTTTTAACCATTTTATTTTTGCTCGTTGTTTCCAGTAAATTTCTTCCATGTGTAGTTTTAATCTTAGTTCTCCTTTAGCCTTACTTAATTCTATCCGAGTTTCATTATTATTAGTGGAGTCAAAATCTTGCTCCAGCTTGGCTACTTTTTCTTCTAGTTTTTTTAGCTCCTGATTTAATTTCCCAAAAACCTCTTTATTCCATGTTTTTAAACAAGCTTTTAGCCTCAGAAGTTTAATTGATAGAACTTGCATCGGTTTACCCTTTGCTGGCTCTTTCCAAGACTCTCTAACAAGTCCTGCAAAGCTCGCATGCTTTACCCACATGTTTTGAAATTTAAAATTAGTTGTATTACCCTGGTTTTTTTGAATCGTGATAAGCAGTGGGCTATGGTCAGAGCAAGTTCTATTTAGGTGTCTAAGCCTCGTAATCCCTTGTGAGGTGACCCACTTTGTGTTACACATAATCTTATCCAGTCGAGCCCAGATGACTCCTCTTTTTTTCCAATTATTACACCAGGTATATCTCGAACCATTGAAATCTATTTCCATTAGATTGGTAATGGCTATTGTGTCATTAAATTGCTTCATGGCTACATTATCCGGTGGTTTGCCACCCTTTTCTTGAGGGCTTCTAATTATATTAAAGTCGCCTCCTATTATCTAAGGTGAATTTTTACTTGCTATATCTTTCTTTTCTTCCCATAATGCCAACCTAGATTGTTTATCATTTTTTGCATAAACTGCTGAGATTATTTGATCTGTGCTCTTATCTAATTTGAAATGTACTATTTATTCAATATCTTTTAATATTTCAATTTTCAATTTACCGTGCCATAAAATCTAAAGTTTACTATTTAGATTAGCATAAGCCTTATTAAATCTTAAAATTACTCTATATTTATTTAGTTGATCTTGCAGGACCTTTGGTTCTGCAATAATCATTAATGAGATTTTATGTTTTTTAATTAAAAGTCTTAATTTATTTATCGTGGGGCTATTGGCTATTCCCCTAACATTCCAATATAGACATTTATCCATTAAAAATTAAATTAGCTTTGTGCTCGAGTTGTACACTTAGATTCATAAGACATGTTAGCATATTTTTTCGTATTTCTTGCTGTTTTAGGAGTGTGAGGAATTTCATACCTAATCTCCTTATATTTTACCTGTTTTCCGAGCACCATAGTCATTTGCTTTAGGGTCTCCATGGATTGGGTTCTTGAAAGATTCCCCCAATCTTCATTATAAATATGTATATCGTCCTTTGCTTTCAACTCAGACTCATCTTGAGATACATCACCCTTGTAGCTTAAAGGGCAACTAAAAATTACCGATTCATCTTCAGGAAAATCCAGAAGATCCTCATCTATCCATGCATAATCATCAAGTTTTTCTTTCAATACAATTCTTGTTTTAGATGTTTTTTTATATTTTCTCTTATGTTTTATCTCCTCCCATCCTTTTATTAAACTAACATCATTTTCTATCCCCGAGTTAGTCTCTCTCCGGGGTCCTTCTTCTTGGGTAATATTTGGATAATCTGGTGGGATGCTTGAGTCCAGATCTCCCTTCGGCTGGTTTTGTTTGAGAAGTGAAGCCTCCTCTTTCCTTACCCAATGCATCACCTTCCTACCTCCTCCTTCGTGCTGCTGCCCGTTGTTATGCTCTTCTTTCCCCACCTTGCACGAGAAATTTTCATGCCCGAGCCTCTTACATTTTGAACAGTAGGGAGGAAGGCTTTCGGGAATGACAGTTTGCCAAAACCCCTCGGCCTGTTCCCCTTCACCACTACCTATTCATATTTTGTCAGGCGGTTTAGTTAAGAGGTTTAGCTCTACACATACACGTGCTTTGTTCGGCCTTGACATGGTTCTTGTGGCTTCATCTCGTAACATGGGCTTACCCAAACACGATAAAATTGCATAAAGAGATGTTTCAGAGAAAAGATGGAGTGGCAGAAAAGGCAATGTAAACCATACCGGAGCTATAGGCGCCTCTTTAAGAGGAGTAAAATCTTTTGTCCACTTCAGTCTACGCATGGGGAAGCCGTCAACTTGCCATAATCCACGCTGTCATAGGCGATATTGATCTTCCAGTAGAGAGTATTGCAGCACGACATGTTTGGCATCGAAATCAGCAAATTTCACCTTCCCCTCGAGCTTTAAATTGTCGATGAATTTCTGAACTCCAATCGCACGAGGCCTACCGTGAGAGAACTTACCAACGAGCGTATATTCGAAAGGTTCTAAGAGCCTTTGAGATTCTTCGGCAGAGAAGATGATGGCCGGGAGACCATTTTTGTTCCCTTGAATTCGTAAAAACGGCGCGGTTCCCTTCACCATCGAGGCAAAAGACTTATTATTTAATAATAAGTCAGATTTTTCCATTCTCACCTTGAGTTGGACTTGGTTTGAGCAGCAATGGTGTTTTCTTCTTTCTTTGTTGCACAATCTAACAGTTACACAACATTATACCCCTATTGTATCAAACAACAATTCACGAAGCAATTTGCACACTAAGTTCCTCAACTATTCCCACAACAGTTTATTCCAGGTAATCGCTAGAGAGAAAAAGCGAGAGGATTTTCGCGAGAATAACAGATTATTCCAGAGAATCGCATAACAGTTTATTCATACAATTGTTATTGTTCATGTTCCCATAACAGTATTCCCATAACAGTTACACTTAATAACACTTTGCAAATATAACAAGATGGTTCTCCCAATTGTATCAAAAAAATCCTTCGACAAACAGTTTATTCAAGGTATTCGTTATTGTTTTCCAGGCAGTTCACAAAGCAATTAACGTGATGGTTCTCCCAACTAATTGTTTATTCAAGATGTTCGCAAAATAATCACGAGAGAACCTGTAACGAAAGCAATTCACTAAGCGATTTGCACAATAAATCATTCGACAAATTCACATACCCGTTTGTTTATTCGAGATATTCGCAAGATAATACGTTAGAGAGAAAATCGCGAGAGAACCTGTATCAAAAGCAATTGACGAAGCAATTTGCACAATAATTCATTCAACAAATTCACATAACAGTTAGTTTAAGATAAATCGCGAGAGAGAAAATCTAGAGAAATCCACAAGAGAGTTTTCGCGAGAGGGTTTTCGCGAAATCCGCATAATTTACTCATTTATTTTATTTATTTATGTTTAATTTGTACATATTATGTTTTTTGAATTTTAAAGAATAATGAAAAAATAAATTTTTTTTTTCTCATTTTTTCTCGAAATCCAATCATTGCCGAAAACCAACAGTAAGTTAGTCAGGTTGACAAAGTAGAAAGGCTACCCAGCCTTGAAGTATATGAGTTTGATCCCCATGGATTTTAGATATGTGCCTAAGGGTATGTGCCCTATTTGCTCTTATCCTGGGATCCCAAAGCTCATATATATGAGACCAATAGATAATAAGGGATGTGTTGGGATGGGTAGGACCGTAGGAGGTATGGGATAAAAAAGCTATCATTGTCGAACTTGAACACAAATTGTTTGAACATGAGCTTTATTTAAGAATTTTATTTCTATTGAGCACCACCCTTGCAGCATGGTTCCCGAGGGGTTTCCATATGTTCAAAGAGTTTTATCATCTAGGGTGTCAATAATAATAAGATAATTTTGTCCATTTCTTTCTACTTGTTTAGAGGCTGAATAGCTTTATTTCAGATTGTCTCTGTACATCTACCGTGTACAAGGAGAGTATTACACTTTAAAAATTTCATACCATCATGTTGGATTTTCTACTTCCTAGAATATATATTATTATGAATTTGTATTTTTTTTGATTATTTTCTGGAAAGAATCTAAATCATGAAACCCATTGTTGCATATGATTGTGTCCTTTGATCAGCACGAGGAATATTTAATGAGTAATTATGCATCCAACAAAGTTCCTTGTCAACATTAGACTTGTTTAGGGATAGAGATACAAAAGTCATCTATAGTTTTTACATTTAACAAATGTGAATTGTAATTCATTTTTTTGAAATACCAAATGTTGCCAATGTCCTTGAAGCATATTTCAGTAGCTTAGCTTGGTGTATATCTCAAAAGTTGAATGACTTCATGTAATCATGAAACTGGGTGTAACCTAATTGAAATACTAAATACGCAGGGTGATCACATTGCAGCTCATTGTTATTATATGGTTTTGACTTTTGAGTACAATCCAGCATATGTGAGAGAACATTTTTTTTACTTTCAGGATTGAAAATGCTTTAAATAGTTGCTGTTGTACTACGAGAGATATTATCAGCACCACAAATAGGCTGAAACGGGATCTTGAAATTGCTACACAAAGATGTGAAATCGTGTCCTGTTTCCTTCAGGATTATCAGCTTTCTATTAAAGAGGTATGATTTCCATATTTTCTGGTGCTAATCATACATTTTCTACCTGAATATCCAATTATATTGTTTATTCAAACAGATAAATGCATTGAGGGATGAGGACTTGAATGAAGACTTTTTTGGGGCCCTTTCTCGTGCTCAAGAAATTCATGCCAACTGCAAAATGCTGTTGAGAACTCATCATCAGGTTGACATTGACACCATAGGCTGCAGATGTTTCATTTTCATTTTAATTTTTTGTTACATTTGTTTGAAGTGGTTTGCCGAATCATTTTGTTTTCTATTCCAAAACTATGATACTTTTTGTATAATATTTATTGTTAAATGAAATTCCATTAAGTGTAAATATGAATTAGGCTAGAAAAGTTTTAATAAGATGGATTATCAGGCTATTATACAAATACTATTACAATAAATCTTATAAGAATTCTAAAATTATTTGTGTTTGTACGAGAATAATACTAGGATGTTTGTTCACTTAAAAAAATTTTATTTTATATGAATATATTAGACTTCATATCTTAGTGTGATTATAAGTTCTTTATTCAATTATGATATATTTTAAATTTGACTCATAATGTATATATTTTTTTATTTCTAGGGATAAAGTAGAGGTGTCAAAGGGGCGGGCTGGCCCGGCCCAGTCCAGTTTTAGGTCGCCCAATCGGGAAACCGTGCCAGCCAGACACGGTTACTATGGAGGTCTAGCCCGTCACAGGCCCACACCCCAAAAATCATTGGGTTCAGCCTGGTTCAGGTTGGACAAATTCTAATTTTTTTAATAAATTAGGGTTTCGGTGGCACGGTGTCGCTCCACTGTGCATTTTTGCTTTTTTGGGGCTCGGCGAGCCTCGCCTTTTGGGCGTCGGCTTGTATTGATCACATTTGGTGTGTGGTCACGAGTGCCATGACCACGTGCCTGGCACGGCATGACGGGCTGGGGCATGGCATTATAGTTTGTCGTGCTGGCCCGGGCACGTTACTGTAGTGTGCTGGTCCGGGCTTAAGCCAGCACAATTCGTTTGACACCTCTAGGATAAAATTATAAAGATATTAAATTTTTTTAGATTTCATTCTAAAGTAGTAAGTCTTGTGTATTAAATATGATATTCAATAATTACTAGGCTATAAATGAACAATAAACAAGTATACTAAAAAAAATATAATGAGAAAAATATTGACATCTCAATATTCTCTCATTCTGGTAAATATATATCTGACATACCAAGCATAGAAAAAAAAATAAATTAGTGTTCTTTGAGTAGTTTCATTAACATATTAGCAAGATGATTCATTGTAAAAAAATATACAATAATAATTAATTTCCCATGATTCTTTCTTTTTAATTATAATGTTATTTTATGTATTTTATTTACTTGTAAAAGATTAAATTTGAAATTACATATATTATTATTTGATTATTATAGAAACTAATAAATTTTGAACATACAAACTAATGTAATAACTTTATAATAAAGCTGTCGAAAAGGTAATGTTGAGTCTGGTTGTCTGACAAAATGATATTTGCCTACCACAAAGTATTGGACATACTAGGCATAGCATGACAATGATACTACCTCGAGCTATTCTTTGGTACAACCCATGTCGAGTGGACATAGAGGTGTTAAGTAGGCTGGACTGCCTAGGCATGATACGAGGTATGACACGAGACATGACCAGAAATAGGTGTGTTAGACTTGGCATGTCATGGTTCGGAATTGTGCCTAGATTGTGGCCGTGTTGGCCCGTGACACTGCTCATGGCGTGTTGTCCAATTACATTGCTCATGGTATGTTGGGTCAGGTTCAAACTTTTCTGGTGATAGACCAGACATTACATGCATGCGTGACACAATGACATGGTCCATGTAGGCATGAGTTTTTTTTTAAAACTCTTCTACCCTCATTTATTAAGCTAAATGTAATGGGTGAGAATCTGTCATGACAATGATAGTGATAGGTGATGTCTTGTCATTGTCAGTGTCGTGAATCATTAAAAAAATTGAAAAATTATATTATTTTTTGTCGTTTGATTTGCTTCCAATGGATGTTGGGCAAAAATTCGGAGGCTATCAAATTTCTGCCATATATGGTGTATATATATATTAAAAAAAATTAAAATATATAAAATTTTAATGTAAAAAGTTATATAAAATATGAAATAATCTTTTTTATATTCACTTAATTTTTTTTTCTTTTATTCTCATCTTATTTTTGGTTTTTTTTTTCTTTCTATACTATGCTACATGCATTGATACTTGTTAAGAAAAAATAGGCGGATTGTTCTACACAAAGTTATTGTATACATTTAATTTTTGTTTAATAATTTGTGTTATAATTTATAAAATTTTAAAATTATAAATTTTTTAATTTAGAATAATAAAAAAATATGATAATTAATAATAATTATTTTAATAATAATGATTTTGACCTGAATATATATAATAATGATAATGAACTGAAAGGCCTAAGGTTGAAATTAGGTTTCATTCTATGGTCTCGATTTATTTGCTTAAAAAATTTAAAACTAGATGAATTTCAATAATCTAGACTCATTTTAACATAATAGAATATAAAAATTATATGAGTGTCAAAGAAGAATCAATAAAATATATATATTATGAAAAAATATACATGTAGAAATATTGATGGTACTAAACAACTTAAAAGGTATGCCGATCAATATATTAAAAAATATGATATATTAAATTTAATGTAAATTCAATTGAGTAACATGACTTTTTAAGTTAGATTAACTTTAATTTTGTTAATCCTTTTTATTTGTTGTAATGATTTTTGAGAGGGGACATAATCGAATTGATTATTATCATAAATTTTTTGATTAGATTTGTGAAGGATCATATGATATTCATAATTATATAAATGTACTTTCAATTTGTTTATTATAGAATTCATAGTTTTATTCGTAAGAATAATGTAATAAAATAATATAAATTAAAAAAATAATTAATAATTAATATTTTTATGAAATATATTGAAGTAATATCTGTGATATCCATCTAGACTAGTCATGATGATGTATTATATGCATGCCTTATTGTTTGCTATGTTGATTTTAAGTAAAACTTTATTAAAAATTTTATAAGATTTCTTAAGGATCTTTGTCCTCATGATTACATTATCATATAAGAGAATATGATGAAGATTTTCAAGGATAATGATATTCAGAATAAAATTTATAGTATCATATTTGATAATATTTTGAATAATAATATTGTTATTAATATATTTATTAGAATTATTAGAAATTGATTGTAAATTAAAATTTTTTATATGAATTGTATGTATTACGTAATTAACCTAATAGTATAAGTGAATAAAAATTATTTCTCATGCATTAGAAAAAATTAGGAATTTATTAAAATATTTTATGACGTTTAATAGACAACAAAAGCTTAATACTCTATATTTGTGAGCTGACCCAAAAAATAAAAATTTAAATGGATGTAAAACTTCGTTGAAATTATATCTACCTGATATTAAAATCATGTGTTGACTACCAACATATGATATTCGATTATTTTAATAGTAAGAATTATAAATTTATTGTTGATGACTTAGACTAAAATATATAATTTTTTAGCTTCTTGAAAATTATACATATTTACTTGATATTAAAATCATGTGTTGACTACTTAATATTAAAATCATGTGTTGACTACTTAATATTAAAATCATATATTTGTCTGTATGTATTACTATCACTTATATTGTATTCAACTGCATATATGATATTAATAGGATGTCTAACAAGTATAGATAATATTCTATATTTTGTGTTTTGATTTTTGAGATATAAAATAAATATTAAAAATATTGGTCATTTATTTCAATAATTTATTGATTGATTTCCTAAAGGATCATAATGTTAAGGTGAAAGGTATAAAAAAATATTATAACATTAACATCCAATTTTTATGAACCAAATGAACTAAAACTTGATGGTTGAATTTATGAAAAATTGAACAACATATTTGCATATTATAACATTAAGTATGATAATAGATATAAGTATGTTTTGAGTACAGGCACGAACATCATATACGAAGATAATGAATTTATCATTCAGTTAGTTAGGGCAATTGATGAGGTGGTCTGTCAAATCATAGTGAATTATCATAATTTTTAGATATTGATTATTTTTTTTTATTATATTTAGTATTTTAAAAAGTATTTTTTTAACACATTGATGCACGCCTCAAGGCAAGGTATTCATAAAATGCCTCAAGGCATTAAAAAAAATGTCAAGCTCGATGGAGCTCCGTATGAGCTCTTATTAAGCTCGGCGGAGCTCCATGCAAGCTCCATTGAGCTTGCTGGAGCTCCGTGATGGAGCTCATGTAGCTCCATGATGGAGTTTGCTGGAGCTCTACTGAGCTTCATCGAGCTTTTTGTGGAGTAGGGGAGTGGGGCGAGGGAGAGTTGTGGGGGCGAGGGCGCGGGCTAGAGGTGTCAAACGTGCAGGCCGGCCCGGCTCGGCACGAGGCACGGCACGGTTTGGCCGTGCCTGGGCAGGCCCGGCACGGTTTGGCCGTGCCTGGGCAGGCCCGGCACGTTCTTAAACCGTGCCCGGGCCCGTGTCGTGCCCGGGTTAAGATCTTCGCGTGCAGTGCCTTGGCACGGCACGCCGGCACGGGTCCATCTCGTGCCGGTTCACGCAGGCACGCTTGGCATTGGCGGCGTGTCACGCGTGCCGTGGCGTGAGTCGTGAGTCACGACTCACGCCTTGTGACCCATCCGGCCGTCCCCTGGCCCCCCCGGTAAAAAGACCGCGGGTCGGGTCCAAACAGACCCGACCCGCGGTCTTTTCTGCTGAAACCAGATTCCCGACGCCCATAGACCCGATCCGAGCAATTCCAACGACAAAAAAAAAATTTCAAACTTGAGCGATTTTCAGCCCTTGGATTCACCTCCAACGGCTAGGGGGCAGAATCCAACGGTCCTCGTGATTCTGCCCCTTAAAAATCGTAAAAAAATTCAAAAAATTAATAAAAAAATATCTTTTTTATTAAAAAAAACAATCTTTAGCCTATAAAATCTACCCCCCTCCCTATAACATTTATGTTTTTCAAAAACATAAAATCTCTCAATACTCTCTCTCTCTTACATAAACCGTGTATCTCTCTCTCGGGCCTCGTGATTTTGATTTTGGCTTGGATTTTCGTGAAATTCAACTTGAGTTTTGAACATCAGAGCTTCCTGCGGTGCACCTTGCATGTGACTGACCTCATTGCATTTACCGGGTAATATATTTTATGTTTTTTTGTACTTTCTCTCTCTAAAGCTACTCTCTCTAGAAAAACTTACGAAAAATAAAAAATGATAAATACACCTGACATGTATTTAAATTTGGAAAATGAAAATGTTAGTGTTACACAGACGTCTGTGACTCCTGAAACTTTGGTTTCTCCTGTCGTGTCGGCCCAAAGTTCTAAAAAATAAAAAACTAGGAGGACTTCTGTAGTTTGGACACATTTTAAAATCATAACACAAGTAGATGTTAGGGGTGAGGAACTTGAAATGGCACAGTGCAAATATTGTATGAGACTTTTAACATGCAAGAGTACATGTGGGACTGAGCACCTCAAGAGGCATGCTGAAATATGCTCCAAAAAATATGGACCCTTAGATCCTAGGCAAATCCAACTTGACACTACATTTTTTGAGATTGGATTGAGTTTAGTCTCAAAGTTTACTCACTTCGTATACTCCAGCGAGTTGGGTAGGGACGGCATGGCCAGGCACATCACATTGATGGGTCTTCCGATCAGATTTTCGGAAGATCCGAGGGTAGTGCGCATCATGCAGACTTATTTTCAGTCATCTTATCGTAGAATTCCTAGGTCCACATCTAGGAGTGACATACTAAAGATATATAAGTTAGAAAAACAAAAAATAATTAAGGAATTTTTGGCATTTAGTGGAGTGGTGTCCGTGACGTCCGATATATGGACATGTCACGATGATTCTTCTTATGCATGTCTCACGAGTCATTATGTAGATTCTAACTGGACAATCAATAAAAAATTATTAGGATTCACTGAGATTCTTCATCCTCATGTTGGCCCGGCCATTTTGAGTGTATGATGAAAATATTTAGGGAATATAAAATTCAAAATAAAATTTTTAGTATCACTTTCGATAATGCTGCGAATAATGGAGTAGCGATCAATATGTTTGTTAGGAATATTAGAGACGCACCATTAGGAGAGATCTTTCATGTCAGATGCATGTGTCATGTGATTAACCTGATAGTTCAAGCGGGTATGAAGGTGTGTTCCCCCGCGTTGGAAAATATACGCAATGCACTCAAGTATATTCGCACTCCTCGCAGACAACAAGAGTTTGGTACTCTCTGTTTGTCTGCGAATCTTAAGAAGAAGAAATTCCAATCGGATGTGAGACATCGTTGGAATTACACGTACCTGATGTTGGAATCATGTGTTGGATACGAACACGTGATATCCGACTACCTCAATAGTAAGAGTGGCGAACTTATTATTGACGACACTGACTGGGCTTCAGGAATTTCATTTATGAAATTCCTGAAGATATTTTATGACACGACGAATATGTGTTCGTCGGTGTATACGCCCACCACTTGCATTGCATTTCGTTGCATATGCAACATTAGTAGCATGTTTAGGAAGTATCAAGCGGACCCGACGCTTAGCCATATGGTTGCAGAGATGGAGACCAAGTACATGAAGTACTGGTCCACCATTCCATCTCTTTATTGCCTCGCAGCATGCATGGACCCTAGGGCTAAGGTGGAAGGGATTGAAAACACCCTGACTTTCATTTCCTCGTGCATGAACCTGGAAGAGCCACCTGAAGGGTTCATTTACGAGAAGTTGACAGACCTGTTCACATACTACGATACTAGGTATGGTGGTGGTGGTGAGACTGTGAGTACGGACACTGATACCTTGTTCGGAGATGACGATTATTCCATTAACCTAGCGAGGGGGAAACGTAGGGGTGGACCTTCACATAGGTATGAGCTGTCTCGGTACTTAGATACCGATTACTGCTTAATCCTATCACCTTTTGATAATAAGAATCTTGATTTATTACAATGGTGGAAATCATAAGAGTCCTCCTATTCCGTGCTATCTAGGATGACACGGGATCTACTGACTCCTCCGGTGTCGAGCGTAGTATCGGAGTCTGTTTTTTTTGTTGCAGTGAACGTGATTTCGGATAGGAGATCGAGATTACGTCCAGATATGGTTGAGGCCTTAGCATGTTTGAAGGATTGGGAGGAATCGAGATTTAGCATCAGTGATTGTGCTGAAGCTGGGACTGTGACAGACACTTCAGTCGCATCCACATCCACTACGATGGCGGAGGAGCTGATTGCCGATGATGATGATCCATATGATACTGATCTTGATGTTACGGCTGATGATTCTCATGATATGCCGCTTGACGATTGATGCTCATCTGCTCTTTTTTTTCGATGTTTTTTTATTTATTTTATTTATACGCTTTGTTTGTACTTTGTAGTTTGTACCATACATTGTGTTGAAACTTATACTTGTTTTGTTCGGACTATTGGTTTCAAAAGCATGAATGGTAATTTTTCATTTTTGTAGTTTAATTTTTTTTTTAATTTTAATTTTTACTAACTTAATGTATTTATTTATTATTTTACGATTTAAATTTTATTTTAAAATTTAATAACTTTAAATTTTAATATATAATTAATAAATTAAAATAATAAAAAAAGCTAAACTTAATTGAAAATTTTTTTTTTTTTTCTAATTTTTATTTGTTTTATTTAATTTTAAATGTTATAATTTTTACAAAAAATTATATTTTTTAATTATTACTAATACTCTAAAGTCTATACAGTAACTTAATAAAAAAATTTACAATTAAAAAAAAAAATTTCTAATCTGCCATTTTGGCATTTTCAGCCCGTGCTCGTGCTGGCGGCTGGCCTCCTAGGACCCAGACCCTGGTTGACCCGGTCCCGCGTTGTGGTGCGGCTCCCGCCCCGCCTGCCCTGCCGGTGCCATGCCGCTTGGCTTGCCCTGTATTGGCAAGGCGTGCCCGAGCGGGCCAGGCACGGTAGCACGACCGTGCTCGTGAAAAATGGGTCGTGCAGTGCTGGGCCGGCCCATTTGACACCTCTAGCGCGGGCAACGGCAAATTAATAAATTTATATAATAAATTATCAAATTTATTAAAATTTGATAATCATATAAAATTAATAAAAAGTATTAAATTATAAATAAAAAAAAGGAGAGAATTTAATAAATTCAAATTTATTATATTTAAAATAGTATTTTAATTTAATAATTTGATAAAATAATTAAATTAATAAATAATATTAATTATAAAATATTTCATATTATTTATTAATGAAAAAATAATATTTCATACTATTTATTAATGATCAAATAAATTTAAAATTTTAATTTTATAATGATATAATTATTTTAAATTTACTATATTATAAAATATTTATTAAAGTATTACATATTATTTTATTTTATTTTTAATATATTATAATTAATAAAATATATTAATTATATTTATAGTCAAGGGGGCGTATTAAAAATATTTTTCAAAACTTTTATTTTTATTTTTTTATTTATGTTATTTTATTATATATATTAATATTAATTAATTATATATTGAGATGCTCACAAAATTTATGCCTTAGATAACTCGTGGTTTATGTCACGTCTTATGAACACAAAAATATCTTGCCTTATTTTTTGACTTTTAAAATTTTAATTATATTATATGATAATAATAATATTTTGGATATTTTGAATTATTGGAAATTATACGAATTCACTCATTCCATGCTAATTAAGATGACATTTAATTTATTGGCTTCTTTGGTATCTAACATAACATTTGAATTTATTTTTTATATATTTTTAATGTTATTCTAGATAAGTGATCAAAATTATGATTAGAAATTATTGAAATATTTGTGTGCTTAAATGATTAATAAAATTTTAAGCTGAGCATTCAATATAAAATAAGAGTTACAACTAGATGATGACTCACAGGACATCAATGATATTGAGATCATCACTATTATTATTTTCAGAATCATAAAGATGATCATGATCTGTATCCGCACTAACATATCATAGGCACATATTGATTGTGTCTATTAGAGGACTCGCATGTAAAATATGTTACATATTTTTTTATTTCTACTTTTACATATACATCATTTTTATAATTTTATGTTCATGACTTATTTCTTAATATCCATGTTATTGACTTTTTTTTTTTAAGTTTGTTATTTATAATTTTTACCTTGTTAATTACATATCAACGAGGTCGTTGAGGATGGACTAAATTTTAGTTAGGCAAAGTCTAGATTGATTAGATTTGATGTATTATATTTTTTAAATATGTTATTTGACATGCCTTTTGAGGTGACTTATTTTATTATTATGGATAGATATTAAAGGTGTTGAAGATTTCTCCGGTGTCAAAAATATTAAATTTATTATCTATATCAATTTTATTATTTGTTATTAAATTAAGATCCATTTGAAATCTTGAGGTGAGGATATCTACCCACACAAACTACTTATGCTTGTAACGTTATTAATTATTAGATGTTTTTACAATTTTTTGTATTGATAATTATGTAACTTTAGAAGTTACAACAACAATATGGAAATGAGAGATCAAGATGAGAATTATATCACAAAGAAAGAATGAGAATTATATTTATAATTATTTAAGAGCGTAAAACATAGGTAAAAATACTTTTTTTATGACCATTAGTTCAGCACAACCTCTGTATTCTCGAGTGAATATCCTCTTTGTGTTGTTACAGAATGTTGCTTCTGTTTTCTTGAGGATTTTTTTTTATTTAAATGTTTTGTTTTTGATTAATATTTGCGGGGGGGGGGGGGGGGGGGGGGGGGGATTAAACAATTTGCACCGTGAGTTAAGTCTTCTTATTAATAAAAAAGAAAATACCATTGATATGTGCAATATATGGCAGCGTGCTGGCCTGGAGTTGATGGATATGATGGCAGGGTACCAAGAAGGTGCATATGAACACTTATGCAGGTAATGCTTCTATATGACTTCCTAGCATTTGATTTGCACATGTGGTACACATGATCGTGTAATATTGTATTGTTGGTTACTTTCTTGTGTTGTTTATTCATGCCTAGACCTTGCTTAATGTAGATAAAAGAAATTTGGGAATCTTAGGTTTGGTTTTGAAAAAGGGATTGTTGGTGAATTTGGTTGATGTTGCTAGAGGATGTTTTTTATGTTGGAGTTCAAAGAATTTTTAATCTTTCTCTCTTGTAAATGTTAAAAAAAACAATGCTAAATGATTATGACACTGGCAAATTAAGGAGACACACGAGTCTAAAAGTTGTTATTAATTGCCACATAAACCTTTCTTTTTGCCTCTTTAATTCAAGGTTTAGTTTCATGTTCTTGAATAATGTGGATAATTTTTTATTTGCAATCCTAGGTGGGTTCAGGCGAAGTGTCGAAAATTGGGCGACACTGATAATCCTGTTGTTGGCAACATTTTGAAAATGGGTGTCAGGTGCCTCAAGGAAAGGCCCATTCTTTTCAAGTACTGTGCTGAGGAGGTTGATCCTTCAGGAACATGGCTAACACTTGTTATACTTGTTGTGTTTGTGGTATTTTTTTTTTTTTTTGTTGCATCATAGGAATATCTCTTTTGTAAAATCATACAGGTTGCAAACATTAGGCACCATTCATTATTTAGAAGATTTATAAGCGCACTTACACGTGGTGGGCCTGGGGGGTTTCCAAGGCCAATTGAAGTTCATGCTCATGATCCATTACGATATGTAGGCGACATGCTGGGGTGGTTGCATCAGGTTGGACTCATGTTTGTTTTTGATTTTTTGCCGATCGGCTGATACATTTTTGCTAAGTGCCAACCCAGCTTCTTTTCTTCTCCACTATGCTTTTTTTTTTTTGAGTTATTTTCTCTAGGCACTGGCATCTGAAAGGGAGCTTGTTCTAGTGTTATTTCATCCCGATGCAGCAGTTGATTCCTGCATGGCTGCCAGTCAATTTCCAATCAATGTGGAGGATGGCGGCGGTGGAAATCTGAATAATGATGCTGCATTTGTCCTTGATAGAGTGTTTGAAGGGGTTTGTAGGCCATTTAAAGTTAGAGTGGAACAGGTCTTGCAGTCACAACCCAGCCTTATAATTGCATATAAGCTCTGCAATACCTTGGAATTTTACGGCCACACTGTAAGTTACCATCCCATATATTTCCACCCCCTCCTCGTTGTGATCTTTTTTGATAAAATTAGTAATCTCTCAGACATCTAGATATCAGATTTGCTTGGAAAAGAAGCAGCTCTGTCTAACACACTCCAGATACTCAAGGATGCTGCACAGAAAACCTTTATCAGCACTCTCAATAGTCGTGGAGAGAATCTTTTACGTTATCCCCCTCTTGTTGGGGCTGATCTCTCACCCCCAGATGCAGTGGGAGGAGGAGTTTCCCTTCTGCTTGAAATAATGGAGATCTACAGTTGTATGATGGTTCCTGCTTCTGAACTAAAGCCTGATTTTGATCCAATAATATCTGCTCTGCTTGATCCAATCGTCGAGGTGTGCTTCTGTGTCAGGTCAATTCTGATATTGTGCCAGGATATTATGTCCTGAAGTTTAGGGTTGTGTCATTCTCTTCCAAATGATTACATGGGAACATTTTTTAGATGTGTTCTTTGAATAGCTCTAAATTTTCTAGATGTGTGAACAAGCAGCAGAGACACACAAGTCTAAAACCCTTGGCCTCTTGTCAAGAAGAAGAATGAGTTCAGATTTGGTGAAGAAATCACCTGCTGATGCTCTCTTGCTGAATAGTGGTGCTGGCAAATCTGCTCAGGTTTCTTGCTTGTTTTCCTTCTCTTGCACCTTAGTTCAATTGGCATCATTAGTATGCCTGGTTAGATGCTCCCATGGCTAAGTTCTAGCCATGAACCAGACCTTTCAAAATCAGAACCAGGATCATCAATGGTTCATGGTTCGGGCTGTGTTGGGAGCCATGATAGAGGTGGTAGTTTGCCTTCAGTTCTAAACTTCAATGGCACACGCCATTAACTACCTGTACCTGATGTTCCTGGGCAGAATGATGAAACACCATCAAAGATATTCCTCATCAACAGCTTGTGTGCCATACAGCAGCCACTGCGAGGACATGATGCTGCTGCCAAGTACGTGGAGAAACTGGGTTCCATGATAGATAACCAAATCCATGTGGTTGTGGAGAAAGAAGTAGATGCCATTTTAAGCAAATGTGGTTTAACTGAGAAGGTGAAATGTGTGCGTGATTATCTGGCGGGAGAAGCTACGTCTTACAGGGGAACTGCAGCCCCATTGGCAGAGAATGTGGAGATGGCGCCGGCATCGATTTCTGAGGGTTTAGGTGCTTTCTTTGGTCTTATATTTGGCAGGGAGAGCTGCGCCCCCGAGCTTGAGCTGGTGCAGGTACCAACACTTCGTTCTGAAGCATGTGCCCTTGTTGCTAGTTCGCTTTTTGAGTCTTATGACCTTATGTATGCTGCTATAATGGATCCTCATAATGGCTACTCCGATCCTAAATCCTTGGCTCGTCATCATCCGGATCAGATTAAAACTGTTTTGGGAATATGATGTTCTCCGGGCCCAATCCCACTTACATTGGTCATATTGTATGGCGAATAGGGGTGACGAACTATGATGAGCCTTATTAGTGGGCCTCATCTGTTGGCTTGGCTTGGCACATACTGTTATGTATTCATAATTTTGTAAAATTTAAGTATAATGCATAATTGTTTGTGCTACTGAGAGGTGCAGGTGCTTCATGATAATTACATGTGATTATATATATATATATATATATATATATATATATATCATATTTATATCTATATTTACCATCCAATGTAAAAAAAAAAGCTTCTCCAAATGGTATTGAATATGTGAATGAGAATGTATTTATTAAAGTCATCCTTCAAAATAATAGGGTACATCATTCTCAATATAATAAAATTAATTTTTAATTTGGTGGGGCAATGGAGTTTGCTTTGGTGTGAATGTGTTATGGACTTTGATGGGACAATGTCTTGTTGTGTGTGTTTCTTGGTAAGGAAACATTAAAAAAAAAAGAAAGTATATGCTACAATAAATTGATGAGATTTATTTGATTTTACAGAAATATACCAAGTAATTCAAATCATCACAAATAGAGGTGTTAGACAGGCTGGGCCAGGGCACGGCATGAGGCCTGCTACAGCACTCTACAGTGCCATGCCCTGGCCCGTTGTGCTGTGCCAGGCAACATGGGCACGACATGCATGACCATGCATTGAATTTGATCAATACGAGGCGATGTTAGGCGAGGCTTGCCCAGCCCGAAAGGGTGAAGAAGTGCGGTGGCGCGCCTAGAGGTGTCAAACGGGACATGCCTGGTTGATCCGACTCATTTTTTGTGAGCACGACTATGCTTCCGTGCCGGGCTAGGCACGACATCATTACTATACCGTGTCGTGCCTGGCCCGACACGGTTTATTCAAGCCAGGCCCGGCATGGCCTGACAGCCCAGGGGCAAATTTACTGTGCCGGGTCAGGCCCGTACAGGCCTGTTTAAAAAAATAATTTTTTTAAATTTTTAAATTTTTATATTAAATTATTTATAAAATAAATATAATATATAGAAATTGTTTAAAAATTTTAAATTTGTAACTTTAGAATTATTAAATATAAAATAGTTATAAAGTATAATTTTTTTTAATTATTTTTTAATAAATTTAGATTATAATTTATTAGAATTAAATTATACAATTTTTAATGAAAAATCTAAACATATTAAAACAAAAATAAATTAAACAAAAAATTTTGTTTAAAAAAATTACAAAGTCACAAAGATAAAAACAAACCAAATGGCCAATCGGACAATAGATACCGAACCAAATTAAATACAACGTAACGTAAATAAAAAAAACGTATATTCAATATAAAATAAAATATCGAAATCAAAAATCAGAATTAAAAATAACACAAATCATCAACTGTATCCATGAGGCATCAAAAATCAAAATTAAGTGGCAATGACAAATGACATGTAGCATGCCATTAACAATAGGCATCTGACAACGGACAGGGGGCAACTAGTAATCATGTAAATCATCAATCGGCATATCATGATCATCATCAACCGCAACATCAAAATCACTATCATATAGATCATCATCATTAACAATCAACTTATCCGCTTTTGCAGCAGTTGTAGTCCCTGTCCTAGCTCCAGCACTATCATGGATGCTAAACCTCGAATCCTCTCAGTCCTTCATAAATGCTATGACCTCAACAATATCTGGATGTAATATCGATCTCCTATCCAAAAACATGTTCAATGCAACAGAAAAAGCAAACTCTGATACTACACTCGACACCGGAGTAGTCAGCAGATCCCGTGTCATTCTAGATAGCATGAGAAAGGTGAACTCATATGATTTTCACCACTATAATATATTAAGATTCTTAGTATCAGAATATAATAGGATTGAGCAGTAATATGTATCTAAGTATCGAGAAAGTTCACTCTTATGTGATGGTTCACCCTATCGTTTACTCCTCGCTAACTGAATGGAAAAATTATCATCTCCGAAGAAAGTATCCATGCTCGTACTTATAGTCTTACAACAACTACCACTATACATAGTATCGTAGTATATTAACAAGTCAGTCAATAATTTGTGAATATACCCTTCATGTGTGTCTTCCAAGTTCATGCACAAGGAAATGTAAGTCAAAATATTATCTACCCCTTCAACCTTAACCATGGGGTTCATGCATGCAGCGAGACAATAAAGAGATGAAGTGGCAGATTAATAATTTAAGTACTTGGTTTTAATCTCTGCAGCGCGCCGTTGAAATCCTAATTTTTTTAAAAAATTAGTGTTTTGCCGACCCGAACCGGATCGAACCCGGCAGTTTTTGGGTTTTTTTTGGGAAAGGCCGCACTGATTTCAGATTTTGTTTTGGGAAAGGCTCATGCTGATTTCAAATTTTGTTTTGGGAAATGCTCGCACTGATTTCATATTTTGTTTTGGGAAAGGCTCGCGCTGATTTCATATTTTGTTTTGGGAAAGGCTTTCTGTTATTTTAATGGGGGTAGGTGAAAATCACCTTGCCCACATCGGAAATCTGTTTTGAGATTTTCAAAATTTTTCCTATATAAAAGACTTTTCCTATTTCTCTGAAACTCATTCCCATGTATTCCAATTTCTCATTTTCTTTTGAATGTATTTTATTTCATGATATAATTTATTGCTTTAGTTTTGAATTTTATATCTTTCAAATTATTGTGGGTTTAGTTTTATTTTATAACAGTGGTATCAAAGGGAGGTTAGTTAATAACTTTTGTAGTTAATGCATATTATAAATGTTTTGTCAAAAGGGTGATAAGAGCCTCAAGGTTTGTAGTTTTTAAGAGGGTAATTGCGCCACCCCACTTACCTGGGAACTTTTTTAGTGTAATAACACAAATTGTTATTATTATTCTCAGTTACTGTTCACTGTAAAAGTGAAATATGACCGCAAAATTTGAAATAGAAAAATTCAATGGAAGTAATTTTTCATTGTGGAAAATGAAAATTAAGATAATTTTGAGGAAAGATAATTGCTTAGATGCAATTGGAAAAATGCTCACCGGAATTCCTGACGACAAGTGGAATGAGATGGATAGTAATGCAGTAGCTAATCTGCATTTGGCACTTGCTAATGGAGTATTATCGAGTGTGACAGAAAAAAATACGTCAAAAGAAATTTGGGATACTCTCACAAGGTTGTACGAGGCAAAGTTACTTCACAACAAGATCTTCATAAAAAGAAGACTTTACACTTTACGAAATGATGTAATCTGTTACGGTAACTGATCATATCAACACTCAGAATACTTTATTTTCGCAACTTACTACGTTGGGTCATAAGATATAAGAAGTTGAACGTGTTGAGATTTTACTTCAGAGTTTATCTGATTCGTATGATCAACTCATCATCTATCTAACGAATAGTGCATTGACTGATAGTTTAATTTTTAATAATATTGCCTCTGACATCTTAGAAGAAGAAATTAGATGGAAAAAAATAAAGAGGATAGATATGTATATGCACAACAAATAGATGCTTTGACGATGATACGAGGGAGATCAACGGAGCATGACCCCAGTGGGAGTCAGAATTATGGTAGATCAAAATCTCTAAGTAAGAAAAATATTAAATGTTATAATTGTGATAAGAAAGTGCACTTAAAAAGAGATTGTTAGTTTAAGAAAAGAAATATAGATGATGAGTTATCTACGACACAAGGGAATGTTGCAAGCATCAATGATGAAGATAGTATTTTATACAGTGAAGTAACAACAATTGATTAAAGTAAAAAACAGTTTAGTGATGTATGGTTACTAGACTCAGGAGCATCGTGGCATATGACATATCGGAGAGATTGGTTTCACAAATATGAACCAATCTCAGGTGGGTCGGTGCACATGGGTGATGATCATACTTTGAAAATTATTGGTATAGATACTATCAAAATTAAAATGTTTGATGGTATGATACGTACCATTCAAGAGGTACGACATGTGATTGACTTGAAAAAAAATCTATTATCTTTGGGACAAATAGATAGTCTTGGATGCAAAACTCATATTAAAAATGAGATGATAAAAATTGTGAGAGGTTCACTTGTGGTAATGAATGGAGAAAAGATCACGGCAAATTTATTATTGCTAAAAGGAGAAACAGTATAGGAAGCAGATACATGTCTTGCATCAATTACTAAAGAAGAAGAATCAACAATGATATGATATCTTAAACTATGTCACATGTTAGAACAAGGTTTGAAGATTCTCTCTAATAAAAAGTTACTTCTGGGGCTCAAAACAGTAAATTTATCTTTTTGTGAGCATTGTGTTACTAGTAAGCAGAATAGATTGACATTTAAAAGATCAAATATAAGAATTAACAATATTCTTATGGAGGAGTAAAGTATTTTGTATCCTTCATTGATGATTATTCAATGAGATGTTGGGTATATCCAATCAAAAAAAAGTCAAATATCTTTTAACTTTTAAATAATCCAAAACATGGGTGGAACTTGAATATGAGAAAAGAATTAATTGTTTGCGGACAGATAATGGAAGTGAGCATACAGTTGGTGAATTTCTTGTTTTTTGTAAGCAAGAAGGTATCAAACGACAGTTCACAGTCACGTACACGCCACAACAAAATGGAGTAGCAGAATGGTTGAACAGAACTCTTGCAAAAAGAATGAGAGTAATGTTAAGGACTACAAGACTACCAAATTCTTTTTGAGCGGAAGTAGCAAAAACTGCATGCTATGTGATAAATCGATCGTCATCAACATCGATTGATTTGAAGACTCCGATGGAGATGTGGACGGGTAAGCCAGTAGACTATTCTACTTTGCATTATTTTGGATGTCCTGCATATGTGATGTACAATACCTAAGAAAGAGCAAATCTGGATCCAAAATCCAAAAAATGCATATTCTTAGGGTATGCTGAATGAGTAAAGGGGTATCTCCTGTGGGAACCCACTGACCACAAGGTAATTATCAGCAGAGATGTAATTTTTAAAGAAAGAATTGAAGATTATAGTATATTAAAAGAAGTTTCAGAAACTACCACTGTTCATGTAGAAAATGATCAGATACAAAATGTTCCAAAGTTAATGTAGAAAGAATTAGAACATGAAGCACAAGAACAAGTCGTGTCCGAGGCTCAAGGAGTTAGTCGGCCAATTTGTAATAAAAGACCTCCAGTTTGGCATTCGGAGTATGTTACGGAGAGCAACATTGTATATTGTCTCCTAACAGAAGATGAAGAACCTTCAACATTTCAAGAAGCTTCAAATAATTCAGATGCATCTCTGTGGATGACAGCAATGGTGGAAGAAATTGAAGCTCTACACAAGAATAAGACTTGGAAGCTAGTACCATTACCAATTGGAAGAAAACCTATTGGCAACAAATGGGTTTATAAGATAAAGCAGAATAGCAATGATCAAGTAGAACGGTATCGTGCAAGATTGGTGATAAAGTGATATGCTCAGAAAGAAAGTTTTGACTTCAATGAAATTTTTTCTATGGTGGTTCGTCTTACAATAATTAGAGTAGTAATGACTCTATGTGCTACACTTGATTTGCATTTGGAGTAGTTAGATGTTAAAATTATTTTTCTTCATGGAGAAATTGAAGAAGGAATTTATATGTTCCAGCCAGAAAGATTTGTTGAAATTAGTAAGGAGAACTTGGTTTGTAAGTTGAACAAATCTCTATACAGTTTGAAACAAGCACCAATGTGTTGGTATAAGAGATTTGATTCTTTCATCATGAGCCTTGGGTATAATAGACTCAGTTCAAACCATTGTACATGCTACAAAAGGTTTAAAGAAAATGATTTCATCATTTTAATATTATATGTAGATGACATGTTGGTAGTAGGTCCAAACAAATGTCGAATCCAAGAATTGAAGGCACAGTTGGCTAGGAAATTTGATATGAAGGATTTGGGACTAGCAAATAAGATTCTAGGGATGCAGATTTACCGAGATAGAAATAATAAGAAGATTTGGCTTTCTCAACAAAATTATTTTAACAAGATCTTGCATCATTTCAACATGCAAGATAGTAAGTCAATTTCTACCACTCTTCATATTAATTTCAAATTATCCTCAAGTATGTATCATAGCTCGGAAGAAGAGAGGAGGAAGATGTCTCGAGTACCGTATGCATCAGCAGTGGGAAGTTTAATGTTTGCAATGATTTGTATAAGACTAGATATTGCACAATTAGTGGGAGTGATTAATCGATTCATGGCAAATCCGGGCTTAGAACATTGGAGTACTATGAAAAGGATTTTTCAAATATCTAAAAAGAACATCAAATACTATAATATGCTATGGAAGTTCAGATATTATTGTCAGAGGTTATGTTGATGCAGACTATGCTGGAAATATTGATAATAGCAAGTCTACAACAAGTTTATATTTTTACTCTTGCTAGAGGAGCCGTAAGTTGAGTTTCGGAGTTGTAGCCTATTGTATCTACTTCTACAACAGAAGCAGAATATGTTGCAGCTACACAAGTCAGTAAAGAGACAATCTGGTTGCAAATACTTTTGGAAGAGCAAGGATACAAACAAAATAAGGTTACTTTCTTTTGTGATAGTCAAAGTGCTTTACACTTGGCAATAAATCCAGTATTTCACTCAAAGACAAAACATATCAGGGTACGATATCATTTTGCACGAGAGAAAGTAAAAGAAGGAAATGTGGATTTACAAAAGATTAATATCGAAGAAAACATAGTGGATATTTTGACCAAACTGATCAGTACTGACAAGTTTGAATGGTGTAAAACTTCATGTGGCTTAACAAAATTGGAAGCAAGTATTGACAAGCAAAGAAATTGATTTTCAAGTGGGATAATATTATTTTAATGGGGTAGGTGAAAATCACCTTGCCCACCTCGAAAATTTGTTTGGAGATTTCTAAAATTTTTATTATATAAAGTAATTTTCATATTTCTCTGAATATCATTCCATGTATTCTAATTTCTCATTTTCATTTGAATGTATTTTATTTCATGATGTAATTTATTGTTTTAGTTTTGAATTTTATATCTTTTAAATTATTGCCAGTTTAGTTTTATTTTATAACACTTTGATTCTATACTTTGTTTTGGGAAACTATCAATGATTTCAGTTTTTTTTTTTTGGAAATGATCGCTGATTTCAGATTTTTTTTTCGAGAAGGTTTGCAGATTTCAGATCAAATAAATAACGATTTGCCTTTGATTGCTGGTAGTGGTAGGTCACCACAAGTTCTGATTTGATCTCAGTTGCAAGTACGAACTCAGATTCTCAGAATTCAAAAAGAAAATTTTAGTATGCTATCCTCCTCCCTCAAAGCAAACTCTGTCGTGTCATGCTAAGGAACGTATCCCGTAGTCGTTATTACTGCGGTGATCAAAAGTCATGACCGCACCAGCCACCGTCGCACTGGCAGGTTCATGCGTAGTCACGGAGAGAGAGGTATGGAGGGCACATGCTGCCATGATTATGGTTCACCTATTCAGCGGAGGATATCACGTAATTACCAAACTGGCTCTAAATATTGGCGTCAATCAGATTGTTTTTTGCGTATTTCGCGATCTTCTTGCTCTTTCTATCCTCGCCCCTGTTGCTTATATACGTGAAATGTATTACCCTTCTTTTTTTTTTTGTATCCGCAATTTTCGGATTTAATTGATTGTCGTTCTGTGGATTTGGAAATTTCCTCAGTTCATTATCATTTTTTTTTGCGTTGATCTCTTTTCCTCATGTTTAAAAGCTAGTGTTTTTATGATGATTAATATCATAATGCCATTCTTTAAACATCAGCTCCAGTAATTTAGGTGAAGGTAGCTTTTTTTCCTTTGTTGTTGGTCCAATTTGAGTGTACGAAACATATAAAAATTAGTGGGCATCCTTCATTAGAGATTAGGCTTGTCAGAATTCCCTTGATAGACTGCAATGGTTTTAATAATTAACATTACTAGTCTTACCTTGAAAGAAATTGTCAATTTGAAAAGGCTGATTCATTTAAATCAGGGTTTGATTGAGTAGCTGCTGCATAATTGTTTGTTTGAGATTTTTTCACAATATTGATTTTAATTTTTTGATATGGATGCTATCATGGATACTAAAATGCTATATTTGTTGATACACACACACACACAATATCTACCACTATTTTTAGGATGAATACCACACATTAGTTAGTTATTTACTTTTGTTGAAGTACATTAATGATTTGCTTAATGCTATACCTTTATATCCAAATAATGGATGGATGAAATTTTTGATAGGTTCAGCTTGATATTTCTTGACATATGTTTTTTTTGGCTGTTATTTTATCAAATTAGTGATGAATGAAACTAAAGAATTAATTTATAAAATTTGTTTATATATGACTTTAAATGATTTAGAGAAGAGACAATAATTCTTTGAAAATTGGTTTGGTGGATACTTAAAAGAAAATATTTCTCATTATTTACTTGATATCATTAATGATATGCACAAAATTGATTTTATAAGTTTTATTTTGTAGACTGTGGGTTATATATCATGTAAATTCCTTATCTCAGTTGATTTATATCAAGAATTATATTTGAGTTTTTTTTTATTTTAGTTATAAATGTATCTATCATATATGTACAAGAAGAGATATTTTAATATATATTATTCTTACATTATACAATTCTAATTGATAAAATTAGTAAAAATATATCTAAACATTAAATAAGTTGTATGATATGCTAGAGAATAATACTTTTAAAACTTGTCAAATAAATATCACATATTTAATTGTTGTTTTTAATTTTGAATCATGAGAGAGATACAATTCAAATAATATTAAAAATATTTAAATCATAATATATAATTTTTTAATACTTATTATTTATAATTTAAAAAATGACAAAATTAAATGAGTTATAGAATAAATAATTAATAATGATTGGTTGAATGTAAAAAAGATATGAAATTTTACTATAAAAATGTATTTACTTGATTAAAAGGAAATTGTCATCAGATAATTTTTAAAATTATATTTTATTGTCTATGTTCGAGTTTGACATAGTTAGGTTTTAGCAAAAAAGGAAGAACGGGAGGAGAAAAGAAATGAGAAGACAGAAAAATTAATATTATGTTTACATTCATTTAAAATTCTAAAAATCATAATAATATATACATATTTAAGTTGAGATAATTAACATGTCGGTTGCTCTCATATATTCTAAAACAAAATAAATAAAATAAGCTAACAAGCGAAACTAAACTTCAATCATCCCCTTATAGTTTGAAAGAGAGGAAATATATTTTTGGTCCTATAAGTATTTTTGTAAAAATGTATGTCATATGCTCGTTGGTAGATATGTATATAGTAGCTACTGAATTATGTTAGATTTTTTTTCAAGCGAAATAAAAATTAATCTCAATATATTTTATTTATAAATGAAATATTAGATATGCTCAATTTGATAGGCTCAATGTTTGTAAGAATGATTTATTCATGAAAGTTCTATTTAATATTTGTTACATTTGTTTGATTTTTTCTTCAGGAAAATTATAAAATATAGTGGCAAATTCTTTCTTTGTAATTGTTAAAGTTAAATTCGATTCTATGTTTTTACTTGACTATGTCCTTAATTATCAAATAAGATTATATATCTTATAGTAGAGGTGTCAAATAGGTTGTTCTTTTGGCACGACCCATTACAATGTGGCATAACATGAGAACTAGACTATCGGCTTGGCACAATATGGTTGGCCTGCAAAGTGTAGACCCATGCAACACCATGCTAGACATCTCGCAAAGATTGAGGTAGGGGGGTCTTGGTCGCCCAATTGTGACTAGTCCCGTTAGTAGTATTTGGCTAATGTGGTTGTTTTTTTTAAATTACCCTATTGGGTAGTTACTTGTCGAGACTAGACTATTGACTAGAGAGTTGATTGTACTTGGTCTTGGTTTATCAGGTAGGTGGCTATGTCACCATGTAAAGCACGTGGGTCGTGGTTGGTCTGACATGAGGCATGGCTCGCATTAGCCCAGCATGATATCAGTCGTGTTGTGGCCTCCCATGGTTTAGGACCAGGTATAGTGTTAGACCATTCTGTGTTGTGCCAAACCATGACATGACTGAATCTTGCTGTGTCATAGGTTATGCCCGAGCTGCCTAACTTAGTTGACACCTCTATCTTATAGTTATTTTCATATATCTAATAATTATATCTATATGTATCTATCTTATAAAATTTAAGAAATAATTAATAATACTAATCTAAGTTATATCTAATATATTAATTGTTAGATATTTTAACTTTTTAATAATTTTTTTATATTTAGATGTGTCAATTGAATAGCTAGTATTTGTTGACAAGTCTATACTTGGATTAGTAATAAGTTGACTGTTGAATAATATGTTATATCAATATGAAATAAAATATTTAAATCATATCTCATCTATACTAGATCTGAAAATAATAGCATGTCAATTACTTTTTTATGAAACAAAGTTACCTACAAGATATGTATAAAATTTAGTGGTGGTTCTTTTCTTTGTAATCATTAGAATCTAATCAAAATATCAGTACGTCTAGACCTAGTTATGAACCTATTTTTTTAATGAAATCCAATGACCGGTAGTTTTTTTTCACATATTCAAAATTTTGATAAATGCATTCATATGAATTTGACAAAGAGAATCTTGGAAATAATTTATCATATTAATGTAAAAAGTGATTTGTAGTTTATTCACCATTAAATTATTTAATTTTTTTATGATTCTTCTATATATAAAGGAGTCAAATGAATAACTGATATAAGTGGACAACTCTATACTCAATTGAAGTGGTTAGTTGACTGATGTGTATCCAATCATAGTAAGAGAATACAAAATAATTATCATATTTAGGAAAAAAATTATACCTTCTGAATATGCAAATGCAACCATACAAAATATTTATGAAGTTTCAAATTCTTTATTTGAGACTTGTTTTGTCAGAAATTTTTAGATGAGATATATTTAATTTGATTATCTTTTTTAATCAAAATTTTATTAACATATCATATTAATGTATTGTACTATTTTTATAATTTAAGTCGATAGCAATAAGAATAATTTGATATATATTTTCAAAGTTAAAAAGTAATGAATGATAATGTGACACATCATCCCTCAGAGGGTCTCATTCATTTCATCACACAATATAATATGCAATAAAATAAAATTTTCTCAAATATACAATATATATATTTTTTAATTTTATTTGCTCAGTTGAATAAAGAAAAAACATAACATATAATTTAAGTCACAATTGAATTTTCTTTACATGTCTGATTCTGTATGTGGATCTGTCATCTATCCTGGACCTGTACCTGAAAAGAGATTTCAAACACAGAGTTAGCAAAGCTCAGTAGAGGTAAACTTCTTCAATGTTACCCCCTACCTAAGTGCATGTAAAATGTCATGTATATATATATTAATACCCATTTAAGTATAATATTTATATGAATGCAATTATGAATGAAATATTTATATGCTCATATTTTTAAGTCCCATCGACTCCCTCACACATGCTGAAGCTAAGTGTTATATATTATATATATAGATATATATATATATATATATATTTGTATATATATCTATTGAATTATTTATTTTTTTAGAATTATTTCGAAAAATATTGATCTCCAAAAAATATATTGGATATCTATCCGAATAAAACATGATTTTTTTGGATTTATTCTGAGAAATATGCACCGCCGTAACTCTGCTTGGACGTTGTCCCAATTTGAGTTCGTAATCTATAATAACTATGTACCAAATAAAATCTCACGCAACTCAATCTGGACGTTGTTTCAATTCGAGTTCACTAAATATCATTCATTTACATATATATATATATATATATATATATATATATATATCATGTATCCATCCATGTATATGGAATGTTACCGTGCGTATGAAATATAATTATGTCATTTCTAATTTAACCGATGTTTAAACATAATTATAATAATTCAAATCTAATTCGTCATATACTAATTTTTACTAAATGAAATATCAAAACTTTTCGCCAGTTAATTATTTCTAATAAAATTTCTAATAATTTGAATTGAAATATAAAACATGATTATTTTTGGTCATTAAATAGAAAGAAATTATTATAATAGAAAACCGTTACCTTTTGAAAAATTTCACAGAAATTTTATAAATTTGATATCAATGTGAAGATCTCGTCTTGTAGAGTAACTTTAGTTATTGGACTTTTTCATTCTGATTTCAGAATAATTCGTTATGATTAAAAGAAAATTTACTGATATTTTTTTCCTCTGTACTGTATTTTTTTCCAGCGACGAACATTTTTTTTTTAGCTTTCCCCCTATTTTCTAGATTCCTAACATTTCTCTTATTTTTTTTATAATTATTATCATTAATTAATAATATATTTTTTTTTCTTTTGGGCTGATACTTGGATAGTTGACGGACTGCCTATGCATGCACAACCATGTGTGGTCGACGTAGCATGGTCTTTTGGTTATGCGAAATTTTTTTTTCTCTAAATATTCTAATAATTATTTAATTAAATATAAATCTAACAAATTCTAATTTCTCTTAGAATTTAACGAATTTTGACACTGTAGTTATATTTTTCAAGACGAATTCAATAACGACATCTATTTTATCATTATGATTCTAAAATTTTTAGGTTATTTTGTCTTATTGCAAAATTATTAGTCTTTTTTTTTCCAGAAATTAAATTATGTTAGCTATATATTTATTTTTTTTGGGATTACACATTCTCTCCTCCTTAAAGAATTTTATCCCGAAATTTTCACAAATATACCTTTGTTTTTATAAACATATTCTGAAGTTAAATAATTATTACATTACTAAAATACATACCTTAATTTTTCAAATTAAAAAGGATAAGCAACATGCTTGTCTTCACGTTTTCATGTTGTTTCTTTTATTCATTGATACTGCCATATCATTTTTACTAGTCTCACAGTTTTGCGTCTTAAAAATTGATCTCAACTATCAATGATACGCACCAACATTTCTTTAAATGTTCAATCTGTATCAATAACTAGTTCACCCCAATTCATTACATGAGTTCGATCAAGAATATATTTTCTAAGTATAGAGACATGAAATATCTCGTGGACACCAGATAAATGTGGCTGTAATGTCATTCGATAAGCAATCAAACTCATCTTCTCGAGTATTTCGAAAGGCCTAATATATCTTGCTGATAATTTTCCATGCTTGCCAAATTTGATTATTCCTTTTTTTAGTATCACTTCAAGAAAACATGATCTCCCACCTCAAATTTTAGAGGTCGTCTTTGTTTATTAGCATAACTTTTTTATTGACTTTGAGTTGTAAGAAAATGTTGTCGTATCAAATCTACTTTCTTTGAGGTATCTCTAATCACATCTGGATCCGTGATGAATCTGTCTTCCATTTCAGCCCAACAAACTGGAGATTGACATTACCTTTCATACAATATTTCATATGGTGTCATTTGAATACTTGCTTTATAATTATTATTATAGGCAAACTCAACCAAAGGTAGATATTCTTCCCAGCTATCCTTGAAACCTAGACAACATGCTTGTAGCATATCTTCCAAAACTTGTATAGTACTTTCCGATAGATCATCTGTTTGTGGATGGAAAATGGTGCTCATTATCAACTATGTTCCCTTTGCTTTCTGAAAATTCTTCTAAAAATGAGTTATAAATTGGGGATCTTTGTCCGATACAATAAATACTTGTACTCAATGTAATTGGATAATTTCTCGTATATATAACCTACATAATTCCTCACATGTGAAGGTCATTTGCATTGCTAGAAAATGTGTGGACTTTGTAAGCCGGTCCATAATTACCCACACAACATTATGTTTTCGAGATGTTCGTGACAAGTGAGTCACAAAATCTATCGTGATATGTTCTCATTTTTACTCTGCTACCTCCAAAGGCTGGAGTAATCTTATTGGCCTTTGATGCTTAACCTTTATCTGCTGACACGTTATGTATCGTCGAACAAAATCCCTAATATGTCTCTTCATTTCATTCCAGTAATACTGGCGACGAAGATCATTATACATCTTTGTGCCACCTGGATTTACTGTAAAACGAGAATTGTGAAATTTTTTATGAATCTTCTCTTTTAATTCCAGTATCTGAGGAACCTCAATCCATCTCATAATTAAAAAGCTATTATTCATATGAATAGTCCAACCTTCATCGCACGTACCAGTCTCTACTTGGTTCTTTATAGATAATATTTCTGCATCTTATTTCTACATATCAATCACCTTATTTAATAGCGAGGGTATAACTATTAAACTCTTGATAATATCCTAACTTTGACTGCTATATTGTAAGCTGAATCGTCCCATAGTTTCAAATATATTTCATTCCCGCGAAGCTATACTAGCTAGTGCACTTCGTGACTTTCGACTAAGTGCATCAGCCACCCTATTTGTATTACCTGGTTGGTAATGCAAAGTAAAATTATAATATTTTAGATACTTCATCCATCGATACTGTCTTATGTTAAGGTATCATTGTTTAAAGATATATTTCAGATTTTTATGGTCTGAATATACCTCAAATTGTTTCTCATACAAATAGTGGTGCTATATTTTTAAAGCAAAGATTATAGCTGTCAATTCAATATCATGTGTAAGGTAATTTCTCTCATGATTCCTTAACTGTCTCGAACCATAAACTACCAGTCTCCCAGATTGTATCAGAACACATCTTAATCTATTTTTCAAGGCATCACAATATAATGTATATTTCTGCTCCTTATCCGGAATTATCAGAATAGACGCTGAAGTAAGTCTTATTTTTAATTCATGGAATATATTTTTATATGAATCAGTCTACTCATACTTGACTTCTTTCCTGGTAATCTATCACTAGAGCAGCTTACCGAGAAAAATTCTCAATAAATCTTTTGTAATACCTAGCCAATTTCAAAAAAAATTACGTATTTCAAAAACTAACTTTGGCATCTCTTAACTCATGATTACCTTGACTTTTTCAGGGTCCACTAAGACACTCGTAGCTGATACTACATGTCCCAAAAATTTTACTCCTATCAATCAAAAGTCATATTTATCAAACTTAGTATATAATTTATATTCTCTCAAAATTTGAAGAATAATATGTAAATGATTCTCATGCTCTCATTCGAATTGGAAATAGATTAAAATGTCATCCACAAAAATCACAATAAAATAATCTAAATATTACTAAAATATTCTATGCATAAGATCTATGAATATTGCTGGCGTGTTTGTTAATCCGAAAGGTATTACTGTAAACTTAAAATGCCCATACCATGTTCTAAATACTGTTTTAGGGATGACAGTCTTCCTAACTCGCAATTGGTGATATTCAGTACGAAGATCTATTTTGGAAAAGAACTGTGCCTCTTTTAACTAGTTAAATAAATCATCATTCCTTGGTAATGGATATCGATTATTTATCGTAATTTTATTCAACTGTCGATAATCAATGTACAGTCGAAAGATTTTATTCTTCTTTTTTGCAAATAGAATCGGAGCATCCCAAGGTGAAGTGCCGAGTCTAATAAAATCGTTATCCAACAAATCTTGTATCTGGACCTTGAGTTCTTGTAATTCAATCGGTGTCATTTTATGTGGAATCATAGAAATGAGTGATGTACCAGGATGTAACTTAATACAAAAATTAACATTCTTGTGTGCGGTAAATTTTGGTAATTCATCAGGAAAAACATTCATATATTTATAAATTATTCGAGGAAAATTCATAATCAATGTACATTTTTCTTTTAGGGTAAGATATGTCAGCTAATTCATAAGTTGTCTATGTCATTTTAAATCACATATAGTATAAGGTAAAGTATCAATCTTATCTCCCTGAAATACAACACATATATCGTATGGTGTGTGGGTAGTAATTCTTCTACGATTACAATCAATAATGATTTGATGTGTTGTTAAATAGTTCATGCCAAGAATTACATTAAAATTCGACATATTTATGACTCTACGATTTGTCATGAATATAATCCATGAGATTTATAACTCATAATTTTCACATATCTGATTAATTTTTACCTTAGATCCCAAAAGAGAAGTCACATATAATAACTTGTTCAAGTTTTTAATTTTTAACGTCAATTCTTTCACATAATGTGGAAATAAATAAATCTGATGCACTAGAATCAAATAGAACTCTTGTTTATAAATGAAAAAGTAAGAAATTATCTTGTACCACTGATTGATTTATCCTCTCCATCTGTGGTATAATTGCATAGACATGCCATTGGATCCTTAAAGTCCCAGTTTGTGAGCTATCATCTCGACCTCGACCCATGCCTTGGTTTCTATGATATGCTTGTAAAGTAGAAGATATTTGTGGAATACCTCTAGATTGCACCCAATTCCTTGGACTCGTACTAGAAAAAAGAGGAATAAATCATGTTTACGTATTTCCCACGAATGTCTGGGACTGTGATGTCTCATAATCATGGAATTCCTGCTTCAGTGGACACTCTCGTTTTCAATGTCCAAGCTGATGACATAAAAATAATTTTTATGCCCAATTTGGCTAAAATTCCCAGTTTGACTTTGGCCTTGATAATCATGACATTGTCTATAAAATCTTCATGGGATAAATGGTCTATATCGCTTTCCAGAAAAATATTGATTATCTTTTCTCTTTTCACTAGCACTTTCACTCATTTCTCGAATATTTCGTGCATTCTCAATCTCCCGCTCAATGGCTAAAGCTGTCTTAACCATTTAATTCATATCTTGGATAAAAAATCCCACAATCTTTCCTTGGATGAATAATTTTAATTCATCTTTAAAATTTTGAATCGTAGTCACATTAGTAGCCACATAATCATTCTCAAAACGTGCCAAATCAGTGAATTTAACCATGTAGTCCAGCACCGTCTTATTTCTTTGTCTAAGTTCAAGGAATTCTCGGGCCTTGACATGTCTAGTTGATGTAGAGGTGTCAAACGGGCCGGGCCGGCCCGGCCCGGCACGAGGCACGGCACGGTTCGGCCGTGCCTGGGCCGGCCCGGCACGATAAAAAAACGTGCCCGGGCCCATGCCGGGCCCGGGCGAACAAACCACGTGCCGGGCCGTGCCCGGCACGGCTCGTGCCTTGGCACGGCACGCCGGCCCGCGTGCCTGAGTCGTGACTCGTGACCCAACCGGGCCCCGCCCCCGGTAAAAAGACCGCGGGTCGGGTCCAAACAGACCCGACCCGCCCTGCCTTGCCGTGCGCCCGTGCCCTCGCGGGTCGGCACGGCACGGCACGGCCTTGCCGTGCCCACGGGCCGTGCCGTGCCCGAATTTAAAAAAACCGTGCCGTGCCGTGCCGGGCACGGCACGGCAGCACGGCTGGGCACGTGAAAAACGGGCCGTGCCGTGCTGGGCCGGCCCGTTTGACACCTCTAAGTTGATGTCGAAAAATATTTTTTCATAAATAGTTATTTGAATTTTTCTCATGTCATTGTCTTTATATTCTGTGAGGTCTTGATCCAATCCCACCAAAATTTTGACTTACCCTCTAGTTGAAATGCTGCTAGTCGGATCTGGTAGCATTAGAAGTGATTTTCATTGCATCCAAGATTTTATCAACTTGTTGAAACTAATGATCTGTCGTCATTGGGTCTCCTCTCCCCATAAATGTTGGAGGATGATATGCCTTTAACTCTTAGAGGTTTCTTGATTTTTCTTGATCTCTAATTGTGCTAGTTTGTGTAACTCTTGCAACAGCAATCCTCACGGCCTCTATTAGAGCTTGCTGATCAAAGAAGGTTGGGGGTTGATTCTCAATTCGTGGACGCCCCTGGTGTCCTTGTTTTTTATTTGTCATCTTTTATAAGTTAAATAATAATATAAAAATCACAGTCATTTCTTATTATTAGTGTGTATGCCAACTAATAATAATCTTTTTATTTTGAAATTATTATTTTATTTTCTAAACTGCTAAGGTTATGTTTCTTTACCCTAGTGTTTTTCTCTTTCCCTGAGTACTATATATTTATATATCTAAATTTTTTCTTAAACATTATGAAACTTGTACTAATTTTTGAGTTATAGGTAATCATATACCTACCCTCTGATACCAAGCTGTGATATCTCATTCCGTAGGAGGTCTCATTCATTCCATTACATAATATAATGTGCAATAAAATAAAATTTTTTCAAATATACAATACATTTTTTATTTTATTTTATTTTATTTGTTCATCGGAATAAAGAAAACACACAACATATTATTTAAGTCACCACTGATTTTTTCACATGTGCGATTTCGTATGTGGATTAGCCATCTATCCTGAACCTGTACCTGAAAAGGGGTTCCACAAACGAAGTGAGCAAAACTCAGTAGATGCAAACTTTTTTAGAGTTACCTCCTATCTAAGTGTATGTAAAATATCATGAATATATATCTATAACCATTCAAGTATAATGTTTATATAAATATATTTATGGATAAAATATTTATATGCTCATATTCCTAAGTCCCATCGACTTTCTTACACATGCCGAAATCAAGTGTGATATATTATATATATATATAGATATATATATATGTATATTTGTATATATATATATATCTATAGAAATATTTATTTTTTTGGAATTATTCCTAAAAATATGGACCTCCGAAAAATATATTATATTGGATATTTATCCGAATAAAATATAATTTTCTTGGATTTACTCCGAGAAATATGCACTGCTGTAATTCTGTCTGGACATTGTCCTAATTCGAGTTCGCTAAATACTATCCATATACTTATATATATATATATATATATACATATATTTTGCACCCACCCATGTATATGGAATATTTTCGTGCGTATGAAGTACAATCATGTCATTTTCAATTTAACCGATGTTTCAGACACAATCATAACAATCCAAATTCAATTCTTTATGTACTAACTTTTACTAAACGAAATAGTAAAACTTTTTACCAATTAATTATTTATAATAAAATTTTTAATAATTCGAATTGAAATATAAAATATGATCATTTCTGACCTTAAAATAGAAAAAAATTCTGATAAGAGAAAAATATTATTTTTTGGAAAATTTCACAGAAATTTTATAAATTTGATATTAATGTGAAAATCTCATCGTGTAGAGTAATTTTAGTTCTTGGACTTTTTCATTCCGATTTCAGAATAATCTTTTAATATTAAAATAAAATTTATGAATATTTTTTTCTTCTTTACTGTATCTTTCTCCGGTGCCGAATGTTTTTTTTTCTTGTTTTTTTCCTATTTTTCTGATTCTTGATGTTTTTCTTGTTTTTTTTTTCTATAATTATTATCATTAATTAATAATAATTTTTTTTTCTTTTGGGTTGACACTTGGACAGCCGACGGACCGCCCGCGCATCTACAACCTGGTGCGGACGATGTGGCGCAGTCTTTTGGTTATGCGAAAATTTTTTTTCCTCTAAATATTATAATAATTATTTAATTAAATAAAAATATAACAAATTTTAATTTTTCTCATAATTTAACGAAATTTGACATCATATCTATATTTTTCAAGATAAATTCAATAACGACATTTATTTTATCATTATGACTCTAAAATTTTTATATTATTTTCTCTCATTACAAAATTATCATTTAGCTCTTTTTTTTCTAGAAATTAAATTATGTTAGTTATTTATTCATTTTTTTCGGGATTTCACAAATAAAGAGAACATGTTGAATGTGCTCCTAGAAATTAATTAAATCCACAAAGAGTTTTCTATAAGCTACACATTACTCAAATAGTAAAAAATGGTTGATACAATGATGTTGCATAAATATCTTCTTCTTGAGATTATTGTGAAGGAATAGTTTTCTCATATTCAAATGATATATAGTTTATCTTTAAGAAATAACAATAAAGATTAATAACCTAATAATGTTCATCTTTGTTATATAAGAAGATATGTTTTAATAATTCATTCCAGAAGTCTTTGTAAATTTTTTAGCTACTATCAGGCACTTAAATTGATCAATTAGATATATGAATGATTATATGTATATTTATTTTCATCCATAATCTTTATCATGTATATTTATTTTCATCCAATTATATATTTACATGAAGGAGTTGGTAGAAGATTATATCTATGATTGGAAGTAATTCTATTCAATTCATTTAATATAATCTGTCATAATCTAGAATGACAAAGTATCTACAAAAGAGTATTAGAGATTTTGTTGTTATTAAAAGAGAAAAAATTAGAATATATAATATCAAAATATGAGTATGAGAGTATATATGATAATATGTGATTGATAGATCATATTCTTGGTTCTTTACATACAATAATCAAAAAATCTAAACTAATACTATAAACTAGATTAACTAATGTGGTCTAGGACTCACCAGCAAAAATGTTGTGGACATATTCCTATAGCATATACTTTTAGGTTACAATTATCAAGTTACCTAATTTTTCTCTCATTCATGGAATACTTGTATCTTATGTTTTGTAAGTTGCTTACCCAAGGCTCCTCTTAGAATATGTCTCTAAGAGATGTCTTATTATTTTTCTCAAAACTATCTATGCTAGTAGTATCAAGTCCATGAGATAGATTGATTTTCACTTTGTGAGAAGTAGTAATTACACAAGGAAATGTCCCTATTTTTATGGTAGCTAAATATGTATTTTCTTTGATTGAGTTTTTAAAAAAATGACTCATCAAAAAATATCTTATTTGTATGAGTAATACATATATCTATTTTGAGTATTAGAGTACTAAAAAAAGGTGCACTTGATATTATAAGCAACTATCTTTTTTCTACTTGATTAAAATCATAAACATAATAAATATGTTTAAAATTCTTGGTTGAAAGGTAAAAAAATCTATTTTCTAAATATAAATATATGTGTTATATGGTTTGAAAGAATAAAATATGATATTTAATTATTAAGAAAGTTAGTACTTAATTTTGGTTCTCTTTAAAAATATTTAGGAATGTTCTTATATAGCATTTTAACTAGCTCAATCATGTGTTAGTTCTTCATTATAGTTATTCCATTATGTGCAGGAGTATCATCAAAGATATTTGGTATGCTTCAAATAAATATTATTTTTTAATGTTTAATAATATAATTGTATTGTGTTTTTATTATTTCACAAAATTAATTAAAAATAAATAAAATTGAGAATTTTATTTAAAAATAAATAATTATGTATGTCTAGTATATTCATTAACAACGACAATACAAAATTTCAGATTATCATACATGGTCATCCTATAAGATTTTTAAATATCTAAATGAATAAAATAAAATAAATTTCTTTAGAATTCTATAGATGTGCAAAATAAAAAGTTTTAATATATATTTTGTAATTGATATTTCATAATCTATATAAGTCATTTCCTTGATATTCACTCAAGAATTATTTGTTATCAAATGATAGACGTGCAAGTTAATGGTGTATGATTAGTAAATTGATGATAGTCAAGCACATATAAGATCTTTTGTAGGTGAAGAAAAACATATATAGTTATTGTTTAATCCCCATGAAATTCATATGTTTAGTTTGTCATTTATACACACAAATAGTATAAGAGGAGAAAATACTTTTACAACTTAGTTATTTTGTAAAATAATTGATTAAAAATGAATTATGATGAAATTCATATATAATGAGATTGCATGTTAAAAGAAATAACCTAATTTTGATATTGCCATGCTACTCATCTCATACTATGATGTTATAGACCATAATATTATCAAATATTTTAGATTTCACAAATGAAGTATAATTATTATGAAGGCTTATGATATGAGTATTGGTCCATGAATTTATGAACCTTAATTATATGATTTAAGAGTCAAGAGTAAGATTATGAGATGAAAGAACCATAGAAGTAGGAGTTTTTTGTATGAAGATTATACTGTCCTAATAAATAATTTTGGAATACTCCTCGAGTATATTTTTGTATGAAAGAACCATATATAAAGAACCATAACATTAACAAAAGCAGTATGTATATATTTAGATGATCTAGGCTGAGTATATTTGATAGTCTACTGTACAATATTTGAATATCAAAATATTCTTAGTAAGTTAGGATGTAATATCCAACACCTCTCCTATATATATCGCAATCTCATAAAAAAAAGTTTTTACTAGTTTTTTTTTCTTAGAGCATTTTTATTGGCACTCTAACTATCACAATGTGGTGAAATCACAATAGTAGTCTGACTAATCATCCCCATTATGCGTGATCTAATTATAGCTATAAATTCCTAAATATCATTTGGCAAGTTTTTATAAAAACTCAAGTATTCTCTTATTAAGTATTTGAGTTCATAAAAAAATGTATTGTTCTCCCAACATTTAAACGTAACCAATATTATGAATCTAATTTGCTCAATTTAGTCAACACAATAAGATTTATCAACATAGATATTATCTTATTAAATTCTCTCACATAATTATGTCCATGTTGCATAATGAATCACTTTATTTTGATTAGTTATTTTGATTATTAATAACTGAGTAATACTATCTTACAAGTATGACATAACCCAAATAATGTGATCATATTTGTATCAATTGATAGTCATAAATAAACCAATAGGTATGAGTCGATCACTAATCAATTAGTTGTCCATGTTTCAAGTGATTCATGTGACATGTATCACATATCATTGAACTAAGAACCAAATTTTTATCGAAGTAATTCAGAATGAGTATGCATTTGTATTTAATTTATATTAGATTATCCTTAATAATCTCATATTTATAGTGACAATCTTTTTTATTAAGAGACATATAAGTAAAAAGCAAACATCTTCAAAGAAACTGAAAAGTTGATTCACCACACATTGACTCTGAACACCACATAATCAAAATCAAAGCAAAACATCAAATTTCCAACTTAGAATTTGAAATTTGTACCACACATTGAAATGGGCACCACACATTGCTTGGATAAGTACCACCATCGCACACCATATCAATGTACAAGTGTTAACACAAACAATCATATGAACCACCATTAGAATTGCCACTAAGTCACTGAACCATCTTGAAACAAACATCACTCATCCACTAGTCATTATCCATACCATCATGGAAGAAAAAAAGTATGCAAAAGCTCATATGTACCTCCACTTAATGATGATGTTATTTGTGCCAAATGCCAATGCTCATCCACTAGTCATTACCCATGACATCATGGAAGACAAAAATAATGCAAAAACTCATTTTTACTTCCACACACACACACACGTGTGTGTGTGTGTGTACTTGTGTTTCTTATGTTTGGGCAACCCATATATTAGGTGCTCATATATAGATTAAAATAGAAAATGAATAAAATAAACTAACTATTGAAACTAAATCTTAATAGTCTAGTATGATGAGCTACTATAAGATGAGATAGTTACTTGATAATTATCGTAGAGATTTATTTTTTCAGATAAATAATTTAAATAAAGAGATGTTTTATGTGGTTGAGATGTGTAAAAAAAGATAATATATATCTTTATAATTAAAAATATTTTGATTGATAAGTTGTTAAAATATTTAAAAGAAAATGAAGATTTTCATAAAATTTAGTTGATGAAATGGAAGAAGATACATGAGTTAAATTTATTAGAAATTATGGTAGAATTACATTCTATAGGTAATTAAAATCTATGAATATGAAGGTGGTGACATTGGAGTAGATAAATTTTCTTTAATTGAAGGGATTGAATTACCCATGTCTATTCAATAGTGATATCTATGATTAATTTATTTTGGTATTTGAGATTGATCATACAATGACATGACACAATTATAATAATGTTATATATCAGATGAAGACCCAATGTGATTGCAAATTTCTTACTAAAATTCAATAAAAATTTTTAAAGAGTTTAATATGATGCACAAGACTGAATATTAAGCATAAAAAACAATCTGCACACAAAATAAATGTAGTCATGATGGGCAGGGCATCACCAGCAACAATTGTACTGGTCCCTTGCTCACTTGGCATGTGCTGGACTGGGCAGTCCAGCTGATGAGCTTATTTATCTGTCGTGCAAGTAAACACGGTAAGTTAAAAGTGAATTATTCAATGAAAATGAAAGGTGCATGAGCCAATAATCTGATCAGATGATTGATTTCTGGCTACCAGCAATCATTAGTAGGTTGGTTTGCATGCATGGAATTGCATAGACTTTTTTTTTTTTACTTATTTTTTTCTACAACTTGATCAGAAAATTATATTCTGGAGGAACGTCAGAATCTAATAAACTAATATTTCTCTATTGTAGGAAAATTCGACCTCGTGTGACTCCACAGATACTTTGGTCTTTTTTCTTTCTTGGGTTGACAGGGTAAGTTTATTTTTGTACATTCTGTAATTACCTGTTTTGTTCTGTTACAGGTCTCATAATCTGGAACAGTTGGTGTATTACTAATAAATCGTTGTTGTACTTGATAGGATTTTTGGCAACCAACTTTTATTTCTTCTGGGCCTTAGTCTCACGAATCCAACTTATGCTGCTGCCATACAACCTACAATTCCTGTTTTTACCTTTTTATTAGCAGTGATGATGGGGTGAGACAATTGGTGCAGTTTGCTGTGCTTATATATGAAAGGTTCTTTCTTTGATGAATGGTCTTTGTTGAATGTAATGTTTGCTGCAGTACAGAAAGAGTGAATCTGTTCACCACCGAGGGTCAATCAAAAATTTGGGGCACACTCGTTTGTGTTACTGGTGCTTTGCTGATGGTTTTGGTTCGTGGTCCTGTCGTGGTTGGCTACTCAGAGTCTGACTTCTCTGCCAGTGAAATAAGTGCTAAAAGTCAACCTGAACCTGGGTTTTGGTTTTTGCCCAATTTTCTTGATTTTCAGTTAGAAATATGGCATCTTGGAGTTTTGTGCTTGGTTGGAAATTGCATTTGCATGGCTACTTATCTTGCCATTCAGGTAATGGATTCATATTTAAGCTTTCCTGTGGTAGTATGTTTGGGAAGAGTGCTCTTTCAAAATCTGCCCTATCTGTCAGATGTGGGAAGGTGGAGTCATGGGTCAAAAGTTTTGTTGAAGTTTAAATTTAAAGGAGTAATTAACAATAGAATTTCTATTCTAAGAATGCTTATTTGGGTTGGATGTACTTGAGCACCTGGATAGAAATTTTCAGTGTGGTCACTTCAAATTAGTGTCACACTTGGCTGTTTTGCTAGTGGTTATGCATTCTTCTGACCTATGAGTAGGATGATGCGTCTGTTTTTGCCAAATAAGGTTTGCAATGTACTGTCCGAGGACAGCATGATTGAAGAAATATGAGTAGTGGCTTGATGCTTCATTTCTGCAGTAGGTTTGTTGCTACAAATGGTCATGGAAAGTTTTTTTTTTTTAAATTTGTGCAATCAACATGATGCTAAAAAAACTATTTTTTATATTTTATGATATATATTAGGGTAATGTAGTGAAAAATAATGCTTCTGTGGAAAACTGTATTTTTAATGAGTTGATTTTTTTCATCCTTATTAAATGGGTGTCTATGTGGGGGTGCAAGTGAAGTTCATGCTAGGCCACTCAATCTGTACTGACACAGGCAATGTATCTTTGTCAAAACACACCTTTATATGGTAATCATAAACACGAGAAAGAATAAGAGAGGAAAAAAGAAGACGATACTATGGTTCCCTTAATCAAAAAGATAAACAATAAGAAAAATAAAAGAGTTTTATAGAGTAAAAGGAAAAAAATTAGTAGATTATTTATCCTATGTAAATTACTGTTCTAGCTATATACAAACAACATCCACTCTCAAATTCATGATGCTACATCAAGAAGTATAAGGAGTTTGCTAGCTAAGAAATGAAACTAGGAACTAGTCTGAGATTTGGTGAGAAAATCGACGATCTTCATAGAAGAGGAAATAAATGACATTTATTTTCCCTCACCGAGGCTCCTATTAAGTGATATGACAATCAATATTTATGTGTTTAGCATACTCATGAAAAATAGAATTATGAGCAATTTGAATGATAATTTTGTTGCAACCCTCATGTTGGCCAAGTTTCAGCTGAGGCAAACGATCTAATTTATGGTGGTAGACATAACATGATATTTTGCTTATATGGACAATTGGGAGATAACTTGCTATTTTTCACTCTCTCATGAAATAAGGGTTCCACCTATGAAAAACAAAACCATTAGTAGACCTATAATTATTTGGGTCACCAGCCCAAGTGACATCAGAGTACTCAGTTTTAACAAAGATTTTGAAGGAAAGACAAGACTTGGACAAAAGATTTCCAAAGCTGACACAAAATGCAAAGAATGGTAATCCAATGAATTATAATAGGCAAAATAACTAATTAACTGGCGATATGAACAACATAATCAATATACGAATAGGTAATAGTAAGATAAATCAAACTACCAACCAAAGTTTAATGCAATGTGAAATTAGATAAATGAGTACCATCAGTAGGAGCATAACAAGCATTAAGTTCAAAATCTGTATCAACAGTTCAATCATCTATAAGCTGAAATCTTCGAAGAATATTGAATATATATTTGGATTGAGATAAAAGATAACTCTTAAGAGAGTGAGCAACTTCGTTAGATAATAAATAAAATAAAGGATTTATGTCCATATCAAACTAGTGAGCCAATTTATCTTAACACTGAAATACTATTAACATTATTGCTAATAAAAATTATGTTATCCACATAAAGTGGAAGAAAAATATGATAGTAAGGTGTATAAGCATAAATGAATCATATGTATTTGAGGAAAATAATAAGAGAAATAATTTTATAACGAGAACCTCTCAAAACAGGCTTGTTATAAATCATAAAATGTTTTTTTTTGAGTTTACAAATTTCTCTATTTGAGAAATTACCATAGGAGAGAACCTCTCAAACCAAAATTTTATTTTTAATATCTATTCAAAAATATATTTTTAATATCTTTTGAGAGATATGTTTAAAGGTGTCAAATAGGTTGTGCCGGGCCAACACTACCTATTATTTTAGACTCAAATGGGCCACCATGCTATGTCAGGCATGACTTATTTTAACATGGGTTGTTTCATGTTGACATAACTCTAAAAAAGGCAGCTTAGCATTGCCCGTTGGCTAGCCAGCTGCCTAGGTCATGTCAAACTGTGTCTCTCGCACTAGTCATGGTTTGAACCTAGGCTAACTTGGGGTTCATTTTAGGTTTGCCTGAGTTGGCTAGTTGGGCCAAAACAAAGCTGCACAGATGAGTGATTGGCGAGGCATGCTACAGGCCACTAGTCCATTTGGACTTCTCTAGATATGTCAATGAAAGACAGATAATTGAGATAAGAATACAAATAATGACCATTTTGGCAATTGGTATAAAAGTCTTATCATAATTTATATTATAGTCTTGAGCAAAATCTTTTGCAACCAACCTTGTTTTATAGTAGTGCTCAATTAAATAATCAGCCTTAGTTTTAATTATATAATCTTAATGAAAATAGATAATGCTCTTACCAAATAAAAATGATACCAAATCCCAAGTATTTGTTTGATGTAAATTAAAAAAATTTGTATCCATGGTTTACTGCCATCTAAGATCTAAAACATCATTTATATAGGAAGTGATCTCACAAAGAGTATGAAGAGATGATAAAAAATGAAGTAGGTGTATGTAAGTAATATGAATAAACAAAATCTGGTGACTGAATTGACTTGTGATTGCTCTTCTGATAGCAAACCGATTAAATATTTTTTAATTACATGATGCTATGAGATTATCATATGAAGAAGTGTATAAGTATCATCAATAGTTGATGGAACATTCCAAGTACTATGCTCTACAATAATAAAAGTGATAATTTTTGTATATTTTTATTTATTTGTTATCTTTATATTCTATGAATGTTAAAGTTATTTATAGTGTTTTATACTTGTTACTTACATGTTGAGTGAGTTTTATTATTAATACTATTTTTTGGTTGTAATATTAATCATGATAGCATAACATTTATTATTGTAAACCTTAGGTGGCAAACAATGTGCATAATAAGTGTACAATAGTGTCTTAATAGGAGTGCATGGCATGCACCCATTATGCATGATAAGCACACAACAAGCCCTAGTGTGCACTAGAAGAAAAAAAATGGTAGAGTTGTCTGTTTTAGATTATGTGCAGTGTGTCAATGTGGTGTGTAACATCACCCTACCATTGAAATCAATATTGGTTTGTAGTAGATGATGTGCAGTGTGTTGGTGCAATGTGTGATATTAATTTGTTATTGGTGTCAATTGAGGGATAAGAGAGATGATGTTTGCATATGAAAATATTTTTCTTTTATGACATATTATAGGAAGAAAAGATATATCATAAAGATATTTTGATAGTTATTTTTAGAGAGAAAGTCAAGAGCAATGCAATGTGTTGAGAGAGATATATTAACTATCAAAGTCATTTATGAGTTCTCACAGATTTCTCACATAGTGACACTTACTAGAGAGTTGATATATTTTATATGTAGCAATAAAAACTTATCATTTATCATATATTATAATTCTCATGACTTATTTTACCTATTTTGAACTCATGAATTATTGACGCAGTAATTACTAATTACATCGAATGTAATTATTTCTTGTTTATTATCTTTTTTTCTTTTTGCCAAATTATGATAATATTTAATTGGTTATTTTAATTATTCATTGTGTTTTTTTGTTTATAAATTTTTATCAATCTTTTTTATGTGAATTATCTTTTAAAATATTTTAATTCTGATTTTATTTTATTTTTAATAATATTATTTATAAGATTAAAAGATTTTGAAGAAAATTAATTTTGTTATTGAGCAGGGTGAACTATATTTTTTTATTTCTATGTCTATTTATCTTATTATGTGCTTGAATATTATTGATTTATTTCTTATTTATTCTTAATCTAGTCATCAATTTATGGCAACTGAAAATGTTAGAACATGATGTGAGAGATAATTTTATTTTAGAGTGTGAGGATTATCAATTAAGAAAATAATACTAGAAAATTTTATCATGCTTGTTATACTTGTGTGATTAAAAACATTTTTTTTTGATACATCAATATTTGAGTATCAATTCGAGATAAGATTTAAGATAAATTTAAATAATTTATCATATTTATTGATGATTATACTTATTTATTTTACTTGATTATTTTTTTTTATTTTTTAATTATTTTATAAAAATAATGAATTTAATACAAATATAAAAATTATTATAAGTAATAATGTATTAGAATATATTAATGACAATGTCACACTTATGGTATTAATTATTGTATCATACATCAGAACTTATATGCCAAGATACACCATGTAATGTGGCTCTAGAATGGAAGAATAATTTTATGCATTGAATATATTCTTGAAAAGATATGATTTAATTGCAAACTAACATGTCAATCAAATGTTATCTTTTGTTGTTTCTCATTTTTTCTTTTTTCAAATCTTATAATATTGGATATATATTGTTTAACATACTTTTTGAAGTTTTTGTTATTATTTATTTTGTTCAAGATTTTTTCTCAGGACATTATAAGATAATGCTTAGAACAATAAAATATCTTTCTTGAGTACTCTAGTACTCAGAAATGACATAAATGTAGAGGTGTCAAATGGGCCGTGCCGGGCCGGCCGGCCTATTTTTTTAGAGCACGGCCGTGCTTTTGTACCGGGCCAGGCACGTCACGGTTACTGTACCGTGCTGTGCCTGGCCCGACATGATTTATAAAAGCTCGGCCCGGTCAGGGCTAACCTAGCCATATGGGCTAGGCAAATTTTTTTTTTTTAATTTTATAGTTTTAAATTTTAGTTAAATTATATAAATATTAAATTATATATAAAATTATAGATGATGTATAATATAATACATTTATAAAATATAAATTGTTTAAAATTTATTAAATTTACAAAGTTTATTTTTTTTTTATAATATAAAATAAAATTAGTTTATAATTTATTAGAATTAAATAATAGAGTTATAAATTTTTAAATGAAAAAATAAAACAAAAAAATAAATAAATCAATAAATTTTGTTAAAAAAATTTAAAAAGTAAAAAAAACATAAGTAAACCGAATGAAAAATGACCAATAAGCCATTAGATATCGAAGGTCCGAACCAAACAAATTAAAGTTTCAACGTAACGTATAAATAAAGCGTACAATCAATAAAAAATAAAACATCGAAATTAAAAAGCAGTAGATCATCATCAATTGTCAATCGACATATCACGAGCATCATCAGCCACAACATCAAAATCAATATCATATGGATCATCATCATCAGCAATCAACTCCTCCGCTTTCACAGTGGATGTGGCTGCAGTCCCTGTCACAGTCCCAGCTCCAGCACGATCATGGATGCTAAATCTCAAATCCTTCCAATCCTTCAATCAAGCCAAAGTCTCAATAATATCTGGACGTAATCTTGATCTCCTATTCGAAATCACGTTCACTGCAACAGAAAAAATAGACTCCGATGCTATGCTCGAAAGTGGAGGAGTTAGTAGATCCCGTGCCATCTTAGATAGCACGGGAAAGGTGGACTCATATGATTTTCACCACTGTAATATATCAAGATTCTTAGTATCCAATTGTGATAGGATTGAGCAGTAATTGGTATCTAATTACCGAGAAAGCTCGCTCCTATGTGAGAATGAAAAAATCATCTCCAAACAAGGTATCCATGTCCGTAATCTCAGTCTCACTATCATCACCATCATACTTAGTATCGTAGTATGTGAATATGTCAGTCAATTTCTCGTGAATAAATTCTTCAGGTGGCTCTTACAGGTTCACGCACGAGGAAATGTAAGTCAATGTGTTTTCTACCCCTTTCATTTTAACCCTAGGGTCCATGCATTCTGTGAGGCAATAAAGAGATAGAACGATGAACCAGTACTTCAAGTATTTGGTTTCCATCTCTGCAATCATATGGCTAAGTGTCGGGTCAGCTAGATATTTCCTAAACATGCTACTAATGTTGCATATGCACCTGAGTGCAATGCAAGTCGTGGGCGTATAAACCGACGAATACATGTTCGTCGTGTCATAAAAAATCATCAAAAATTTCATAAATAAAATTCTTGAAGCCCAGACAGTATCGTCAATAATAAGTTTGTCACTCTTACTATTGACGTAGTCGGATATCACATGTTCGTATCCGACACATGATTCCAATATCAGGCACGTGTAATTCCAATGATATCTCACATTCGATTGAAATTTTTTCTTCTTAAGATTCGCAGACAAACAAAGACTATTAAACTCTTGTTATCTGTGAGGAGTACGAAGATATTTTAGTGCATTACGTATATTATCCAACACGAAGAAATACACCTTCTTTCCCGCTTGAACAATCAGGTTAATCACGTGACACATGTATCTGACAAGAAAAATCTCTCCTAATGGTGCGTCTCTAATATTCCTAACAAATATGTTAATCGCTATTTCATTATTAGATGCATTATCGAATGTGACACTAAAAATTTTATTTTGAATTTTATATTCCCTAAAGATTTTTATCATACACTCAAAAATGATCGGGCCATCATGAGGATGAAGAATCTCGAAGAATTTTAAAATTTTTTTATTCATTGTCCAGTTAGAATCTATATAGTGGCTGGTGAGACATGCATAAGATGATTTATCGTGACTTGTCCAGATATCAGACGTCACGGACACCACTCCACTACATGCCATAAATTTATTAATTATTTTTTGTTTTTCTAACTTATACAATTTTAGTATGTCATTCCTAGATGTAGACCTAGAAATCCTACGATAAGCAGGCTAAAAATATGCATGTATTATGCGCACTACTCTTGGATCTTCCGAAAATCTGATCGGAAGACCCATTAATGTGATAAGTTTGATCATGCTGTCCCTACCCAACACGCTGGAGTATATGAAGTGAGTAAACTTTGAAGCTGAACTCGATACAGTCTCAAAAAATGTAGTGCCAAGTTGGGTTTGCCTAGAATCTAATTGATCATATTTTTTGGTGTATAATTTGGTATGCCTCTTAAGGTGTCTAGTCCCAAACGAACTTTTACATGTTAAAAGTCTCATGCAATATTTGTACTGTGTCATTTCTTCTTCCTCATCCCTAACATTTTTTTATTTTATTATATTAAAATGAGTTTAAACAACAGAAGTCTTTCTAGTTTTTTGTTTTTTAGAAGTTTGAGTTGAAACAGCTGGAGAAACCAAAGTTTCAGCAGCCTCAGACCTCTGTGTAATATTTTTATTTTTTAAATTTAAAAATTTTTAATTAGTTTTTGTTATTTTTTAGGATTTTTGTTAATCAGGACGCTTATTTAGAGACTAGATGATATATTTTAAATTTATCTATTTTAGGTATAGAGAGTGAGACTAGAGAGAGAGAGAGAAACTAAAAAAAACATAAAATAAATTATCCGATAAAGCTGTAAGGTCGATCACGTGCACGGTGCATCACAGTCTAGCTCAAAATTCAAATCCCAAGTTAAGATTCCCAAAAAGTAAAGCCAATTAACGAAATCCTGACTTCCCGAGTCCTGAGAGAGAGGAGCAAGATTTTTGAGAGATAATGTGAGATTTGAGAGAAAAAATATTTATGAAAAACATAAATGTTATAGATGGAGGGTGGAATTTATAGATTAAAGAAAATATTTTTTTAAAAAAAGTTATTTTTTTTTATTTTTTAAGGGGCAGAATTATGAGGGCCGTTGGATTCTGCTCCCTAGCCATTAGAGGCGAGATTCAACGGCTATAATTTAATTTTTTTTTGCTCGTTTGGGGGGGGGGGGGGAATTAGGTCGGGTCGGGGAATCAAAGGTCGGGTCTGATTGGACCCGTACCGTGGTCTTTTTTGTGGGAAGGGGAATGTGACTCTTAGGGCTTGCCGTTGGCCCGAGTATCCCGAGTCACGGTGAACCCACCATGACCCGTGACTCGTGAGTAGAGGTGTCAAACGGGCCGGGCCGGCCGGCCCGAATTTTTAGGGCACGAGTGTGTCGCCGTGCCAGGCCAGACACGGTTTAAAATAATCGGGCCTGGCACGGCCCGCAAGCACGGCGGGCCGTGCCGTGCCTTGCCAGGCCCGCTCGGGCTTGCCTATCCGAGCGGTTCGGGATACGGGGGACCGGGGGTTGGGCCTAATCAGAACCGACCTGCGGTCTTTTTTTGCGGGAGGGGCATCGTGGGGTCAGGCTCACGGGGCTCCCGGCACGGGACAAACCCATGCCGGTGTGCCGTGCCGCGGCCCGAACCGTGCCGGGTCAGGCACGGCACGGCCCGGGCCAGGCACGACACGACTCGTGCCTGACCCGGGCACGGAATTTTTTCGTGCCGTGCCTCGTGTAGGGCCGGCCCGGCCTGGCCCGGTTGACACCTCTACTCGTGAGGGTGCGGGACAGCGGGTGTCGGCGCCAGGCTGGGTGTGAAAGGTGACTCCGACCGTGCCTACGGGCCGTGCCACGAGCCACCGAACCATGCCGGGTTAGGCAAGGCACGAGCCCGGTTGGCCTCGGCATGGCACAGATTGTGTCTTACTCGGGCACGAGATTTTTTCGTGCCGCGCCGGCCCAGGCACTGCCGAACAGCGCTGGTCTGGCCCGGCCTGGCCCTGTTAACACCTCTACATAAATTTTAATCATTTAAGTTTGATTAAGTATTAGTGAATGATATTATATTATTTTAGTATAACTTAATTTTTAATAAATTTAGGAAGAGTAAGAGTTTATTTTATACTTTTTTAATGACATTTGAATCCATTATTTTTTTTATTTATTTATAGTCACTACTAGGATTCTTATTATGAAAGAGAATCAATTTTTAGTTTCAAATGAAATTGGATCACATTATGATAATATATCCATGGAGTTTCATATGTACTAATAAGTTTAAAATATGTTGATTTTAAAGGGAATGAATTTATTTTAGTTGCAACTTAGAATGAGCAAAAACTAAGAGACTTGATTATGCATGACTTAGTTTATATTGGGAGAATGTGATATACAACTTGTTTGGAGAAGATGAATCTCATGAGAAGTTAGATGAATTTGTAATTTACTCTTTTGATTATTTTTTGGAATAAACATAAGAGTTACTTCGTAGTTCGTACCTATTTTATAGGCATTGGTATATTCATGTATTCTACTTTTTTTATTTTATTTATTATTTTTCTTGCTAGTATTTGGATATTCTAGTCTTTTCTTGAATTATTTTCTCATTTAAGTTAATGTCATATCATGTTGGAAGACATAAATCCCTTCAAATTCAATGAGATTTGGGAACTAGTATCTTAGTATGTTGGAAGGTTTGTTATTGTTTGTTGGTGGATATAAAGGTGAATCATCTTAGAGTGAAACTTGTTGCAAGAGAGTTTACTTAGCTATAATGTATATACTATCAAAAATATTTTCTCTAGCTGAGAAAAAAATTTCAATATGAATTTTTATATCATTGGAAACTTCTCATTGATGAATTAATATGCTATTTAGAAGGACGTGCAAAATATAATTCTTAATGATAAAATTAATGAAATTAAATTCTATTTTATCTTTTCAATATTATCTGCTATGTCATGTGCTAAGGTATATAAGCTATGTGGTGTTTTACTCGTGGACAAAATATGTAGGTGTGAATCATTTCTTTCTTTAAAAAAAATTTATAATGCGACTACTACTACAATAGGGGAGGTGTTATATAATCCTACAATAGATCAATATGTTGAAATATTCACAAAAGTTTTGTGGAGGATACAACTCACTTTTTTGGCAAAACTTGATTTTATGGATATTTATGACTAGCTTATAGGGGAGGTGTTGTATTTTGAAATTATTTATGTTTAGACAAATAATATATTTTGCAGAGGGTTCAATGCATATGAGATTGGAATTAGACAAATCATATTATATGCTAGGAATATAGCAGAATGTAATATGATCAAGAAATCATTGTGAGAGATATATAATTGTTTAAGCAACAAGGTCATAACAATGATAATTCTTTTACCCGTCATCATAACTAAAAAAACACAATTATCCAAGCAAGAAGATGGTTTTCTGCTTGATATGGGGATGAAGAACGAAACAAGCACAATCATAGGCTCGTAAAGAGGAGTAATTTGGAGAGTAATCATACAATTTTTTATATGAAGATAAGTTTGATGTATGCGAGGTGGACCTTTATTAACAAGATACACATTGGTGAGAAAAATTTCACCCCAAGGGGTATCGGGAACACTATAGATAATAAAAAGTATCATTGGTCTCAACAATATATCTATGATTTTGCTCAACAATTTAATTTAATTATGGAGTAACAGTAAAAGAGGATTGTTGCATAGTATCATCAAAATTGAGAAGTAATGAAATATTATAGATGTATATTTCACACTAAAAGTACAATGAAAATATTTTATTATAATTATAATAGAGAATAGATTTTTGACAAATGATTAAAATGCAGCATACATATTTATAAAATCAGATTGATGTTTTATTAACTACACCTAACATTATCAATGTGATCATCAATAAATGATACATAATTAGAAATATTATGAATATACAAATTATCTAGAATTTCTGTCGTAGCCAAAAATTTTAATTAGAATGCATATAGATGATGAATTCCACAATGTCATGTAGTAAAATCTATAGGAAGATAAGGATGAATAAAAGGATGATAAATTGACATTCGAAGCAGTTACAATCAGAATTTGTAGCTCATCGAGGAAAAATAATCATTCCTACCTAGGATCTATCTCAATGAATCTTTGAACTAACTCATCGATATTAGGTTCATAATAAGTTTAAGAATGCAATAAATATTAGAATGAAATAATTGAGGTCTACATACAAAATCAACATCCACTAAAGGCATTCGAGTGTCATGATAAGTTATAATAGATATGCAATGGGAAGATGAACACATAGACGCAAAAGGAAAATGAAGAGGATGGCATATGATATGAATCACAAGAATCTAAAATCTACAAGAAAGATGGTGGTGGCTTATAAGGTATTAAGTGGTATCATATTGGGATATACAAATGACATTGATCAAGAAATCTACGACTAATATTATGTGAGAAATACAAATATGAGAGAGAATAAGAGAGAAAAAGCCAAACAAATTGAAACAAACACAAGAATTTTTATAGAATAAAAGGAAAAAGTTAAAATTCGATTTTATTCATAATAAGAATAACTATTCTAGCCATATATTAACATTTTTATTTGCATGAGGTGAAACATTTCTCCACCAAGCATTCCTTGCTTTTTTTTCTAGAAAATCAGTTTAGAAAATTTTAAATACTTTTTTTATGTTTTCCAAAATATTACATAATAATATGAAATGGTTTTTAATTTTTTCATTTTTATTTGAAAGACAAATTCTATCTTTAGAACGATCCCCCTTATTATTAATATATAGATAATCATACATTTGGAAATCAAAAAAATTATGGATAATGAATCTCGAATGTAAGATTTATTTCCTTTAGATTAAAAGACTTGTCTTCGTACTGATGCATGATCTTTAATTTATTCTTGTAACACAGATTTAACAAATGATCATCATATTAATATTATTCTCGTTTATACATATTTAATTTTATAATTTTTATGAGATTCAATGTATTAGTATTTATATAATTACACATCGTATTATGTATCAAATTAAATATATTTAAAATGTAAGAGAAAAAATCATAAGATGAAGAATAATTTTATTTATTTTTTTATTTTTTTTTGATAGTATAATTTTTTTGTAAAGATGAATTACAATAATACAAGTCAAATAAAATATTATATGAGTGAAAGGAAAAAATTATGGATAAAAATTTGGGAAAAGATAATAACATATATTTACTCAAGCATATGATGGATCTTAAAATATTATGAAATATTTTAAATGAAGACCTCGCCTATTACACAAGTATTTCGCTTTAGTAAGGAGTTTATGAGAGAAGAATCTCTTGACAATTTTTCTCTTATAAGATAAAAATTATTTATTGAGTCTTGAACTCAAGACATGCTATGTATAGATGAAAATACTTATAGTTATAGTAAAATATAACTTATAATATATATATATATATATAAATAATATAAAGATTTTGCAGCTAATTAATTATCCTAATGTTATTCTTGATCACATCCATATAATTTTAAAATTCATTTGAGATTTGATATGCTAGTATTTGTGTAATCGCACATAGTATAAAATATTTTAAAATTTAAAGTATATTATGAAATAAATGATATTGAATATGTTTGAAAAAATGAAAAATAAAAAATACATATGATTGAATAAAATATTAATAAAGATGTGTTTGGTGGCAAAGATAATTAAAATGTATTATCCTAATATTAGATGATTATGTGGGATTTTTATTTTATTTAATGAAATCTCTTATTTTAGCTTTTAACCAATAATTGATATGATTGACAAATATGATTAGGATATGAAGGAATATAGTCATTGCAAAGTGACTGTTATTATCCGCCATGATACAAGTCCAAATGTATTATTATTTAATTTATTATTTCTTTGATTGTTGTGATTTTGTTGAATTTGAAATAAGAGTAATAATATCATAATTTATTACTCATATGTAATAGAGAGTATGTGATTGTGATATTGAAAATTTTGAAGCAATCTTAGTAGGACATGTTAATTGAATATTCTCATATGGTCTAATGAGATTATCATTAAGAGATAAATCTTCAATGAATATGTTAATTTCAAGAATATCAAATTTTTACTTTTTTTTTGTTAAAAGATAGTAATATTTGTATCCTTTTGGCATAATATAATGGTAATTATTATTTTTGCAAGATGAATGTGAGGTTTTTATTATATTTAATGAAACCACTTATTTTTGTTTTTAGACTCATTATGGTGGAGAAATATAATTTGGAGATAAAGGTGTCTAGTCTTCAAAAAGTATAAATTTCTAGCTTACATGGGAACATATCCAAATAAATTGTCATTCTCTTTTTTGAGAATTATTTGTTTGATGTGATTTTATTGATTTATTAACATAAAGGTGTTATTTATTTTTATATTTTCATTAACGTTTGAAATTGTAAAATATAAATGAAGTTTTATTAAAACTTTAGTTGTATTTGGATGAGCATCTTTTTCAAACTTGTAAATATTTGTGATGAAAGTTTTTAACCTCATGTGCAGTACATTATATCTTCCATGAAATTATAACATGCTAATGATATAAATAATAAAAATTCTTAAAATATTTTAAGTATTATAGTTCATAAAATGATTATGCTTATTGAGATGAAGATCATACTTAGTATATAATGCTCTCACTATAGTATGATGTTTGAGAAAAATTAATATCCTGACAGTCTTATTCTTAAATTTTGGAGAGGCTATATTTGATGAGTATCGAACCTGAAATCTATCATTCTTGGATGAAAATACATGTTATCATATCGAGACAATTTTTACAAATTCAAAGTAAGGAGAGAAATTTATGATTATATAAACACTATAACAACATCATCCTAATCTTTAATAAATATATAATTGATAACACTTGAATGATATAATCTATATGAAATATAATCGAGTATTAATGATAAAATATAATAAGCATGTCATCACCACATAGTTATTTAGATTTTCTTATAAAAATTAATAATGCTAATGTTGTAATAGTTATTGGAGCCAAGAAAATTGATTGTCATGCTAGAGCTGGACAAGACCAAACTCTTATACAATTTTCATACTAGGGCGTATAATTTTGAACTCAGTAATCTCTCTTTGTCTCACTCACAAACACACACACACATATTAATAAATGATTGTAATGTATGTAATCAATTTATTAAATGAAGAAAATCTGACAAGCTATGGGAATAATGATAAAAAAGATCTTAGTGGTTTAGTAATTTTAAATCATAATTGATAATTTTTGTTTATTATTATTAGTATTATTTATTCATGTTGATAATTTATTATTACATACAATTAATTGTTATTATTTATATTTTTTTTATGATGTATTAATATTTCCGAATGATTGTTTCATTTTATAAATTTTAATAATATTTCATGATATATATTTATATATATATGCTTCGAATGAAATTAAATGATTATTAAATATGAATATTATAGGATGGAGATCATATCCAATACATAAGATTTTTGATTTAGTGTATAATCTAAAAGAAGTTAATATTTGGATAATCTTATTCTTAAAAGTCATTGTAACTATGTCTAATTAATCTCGAATTTGAGATCTAATGCTCATTGACGAAGATACTTGTCATTTTCTTAATGCATGACCTCTATCATATGATATGACTATGTTATATAAAACTTTTTAGAAATTCATTTGTTTTTTGAGAATCAGCATATGCCTAAGTATTACTCCAGCTTTGTATCTTGATGCATCCTGGGGTATGCTGAGATTTTCATAAATAAGGACGAAATTGGAAGATACCTTAAATGAAATCGAATTTTTCAACATTACTGCAAACAAATGTTTTTTTTTTGTAATTTTTTTGACTGCATCTTAAATTATATTTGATTTTTCTAAATTGCTATTATAAATTTGACAAACTAGAGTTTTGGGAGAACAAAACTACCTATTATCTCGAAATTCATCTTTTTATATTTTGAATTGTAAGAATAAGATGGATTGTTTTTTTTTGTATTTGAAAATATTATTTTATTTTGAATTGTTTCAGGCTCCTCTTTTGGCCAAGTACCCTGCCAGTCTTTCAGTCACAGCATATTCATATGGTTTTGGAGCTTTATTTATGGTAGTAATGGCATTTTTTATGACAAATGAATCAACATACTGGAGATTGACTCGTTCCGAATTTTTGGCTGTCATTTATGCTGTAAGTTCAATTTCAATTTTCTTTTAACTCATTTTGTGCTCACAATACAACTTTTGTGTTCCTTTACTTCTCTTCTAGCTTTAAATTGTTGTATACTTTTTGTTCTCTTCAATCCCTCTGGGTTTGAGACATGGCAACCAGCAAAACCTGTTTCCCCATGGTATGCAGGACCTTTGGCTCTCCTGAATAGTTACACTGAGAGCTCCTTCTAGAAAATTTTAATGTATGAGTAATCTAACTACTACACTAATCTTTTTTTTTGCAATTTTCATGCATATTAACCTTAAATATGCATTCTGAGTTTGATTTACAATTTATAAATGCATATATTTATAAAATTATTGTTCTTTACATTATATGGTACACTCATTTATCTAACATTATATGTTCAAGATTTAAATAAAAATTTTAAAAAATGATGGAGCTTCTTGTTATGCTTATTATGTATGAATCTCCATTGCATTGTGTTTTATTGGGAAGTAATATATGTTATTGTCATAAATTTTAATTAGTAAATCATTAATTATAAACCAAAATTTTAACTTTTTAAGATATTTTATTCAAGAGAATATTATTGTATTTTCAACTCATCATTGTTATCAATAATAGGTATAGTATTCACTGAAATAAGAAAAAAAAAATAAGTATATCAAGTACTAAAAAAATAGAATTAATTATGTAAGTATGCGAAGTCCAAAATACAAAGCAATTGTAAAAAGATTTTCCAATATTTATTTAAAAGAAGTATTTTATCTTATATATGAATTTTATATCTAATAAAAAGATTATTCTCTTTTATGAAGAAATCTATTAATTATTTTATGTTAATCTTATTTTTAAGTTTGATATGAAGAAAATTATTATTTATATCAATGTTATGAAAATAAGACTGGTGGTTGAACTAAAAAAATTATCAATTCATGGTTTATTGCTTGGAATTATGGTAAAGCCATTATCAAATTGCTGTCAAATCAATGACATAATAAATATATTTTGTATATTATTAAAATTAAACATATTTTTAAAAAAGCACACATTCATATATATGAAATAGAAATATCAATAAATATAAATATATAATATTTGCATTTTATGGATATATTAGTAATATCAATAAAAAAAAATAAAAATAAAAATATAAAAATTATTTAAAATTTATGAAAAAACTTCAAAAAATATTAAAATGAATAAAATATATTTTAAAATAATTTAGAAAGTATAATAAAATTTTCTTAATTTAATATATTTAATAATATAAAATATATAATGATGATATATATATATATATATAGTTTATTTAATTATCATATAAATTATATAAAAAAGATTTGTTTGAAAGAATGTAATATTTATTTATATATTTTAGTAATTAATCAAATAAGATATAAAATAAAATAATTATATTTAATTAATTAATTATAATATTAGTTTAATAGAAATGTATATTAAAAAATTAATATGTAGTAAAATAAAAAAAGAGCAAAATAGCCTAGTTGATAATATTAGTATAATAAAATATTGTAATTCTCAAGCCAATGGTTAGATTTTATCGGTCATTAATGAATTTATTTTAAATTGGGTGGGTAGTTTGAGCTCTGTCCTTTGGGTTGGTTTCCTAAGAATTGGCTGATTTTACTAGTCCACCAGTTCTACCTTTGATCTTTCAGTTTGACCGTTAGCCTTATAAGTTTGATCATTGTTCAATGAGTTATCGGCCCATTTGGCAGAACTAGATGGGTTTGATGATTTATATATGCCTGGACTAGTCTGATCTGCCGGTCTAGTTCTACTTATTCATCCATTATACATGTCATGCTGATGTACAATTTATTTATGTGAAGTTATAAAAGAGAAGAAGAATTTATATTTTAGTTATCTTTATTATTGTCGAGAAAATGTCAACACAATTTATTTTATATGTTTGCTTGTTATTTATCTATCAAGGGAAACTTGAGCTAATATATGTTTTATAGGATTGAAATTCATTAACTCCCCATTTATAATTAATAATATTTTTTTTATTCGACAAAGAACTATTTATGATGCCTAATTAAAATCAAAGAGTATTTTCTTTATTATGATTTATCTTTATTCTTTTTAGGTTATTTTTGTAATAGATTTGTGTTCTATTTTTTTTAACAAAAAATTAATTTGTGAATTTGGTAACCATGCATCATAAAGTACCAAAGGTACTGATACATAAGCTAAAAAATTTTATTGATTTGAACACTTAGGTCCATTGCTTGTGTGTGTGAGTTCATAATTTCTTGTCCTAGAATTAGCAAAAATAGACTCATCAACAATGAATGTAGCCATCCTTTTGATTTGGATCACTCTAACTTTTGAAATTCGGGAATAGAGATACCTTATCCCCCTCAAAGTGTTAGCAGACTTTTGAAAGGCATGCCTAAAGCTCAGGCGCCACCTCTCTTGGTGAAATAGTCTTGTTTTAGGTGACGTGCATGGGTGTGAGTCATTGAAATCCTTTGGGGAAGGGTGGCGTTGCAATGTCTGGAGAGGAAGAGCGCAGGCGTTGGCTGTTGGGAAAGGATGAGTGCAAGCATTGGCTATTGGGAGAGAAAGAGCATTGAAATTAGATTGATTTTTATATTTGGGTTGGTTTTTATTTTTTTATTAGATTTAACCCAAAACATTGTTTTGAGTTTATTTTTATTTTTATTTTTTTAAAAAAATACACCAAAACAATGGCGATTTGGGGTTCTGATTATTTTTTAAAATTAGAACATCCCAAATAGGCATTGTTTTGGAATATGATTTAAAAAAAATCACCTCCAAAATTGGTGTTGTTTTTCGTGTCTCAAATCCTATTCTTTCTCATATTATATCTTATAATTGGATTGAAGAAGAAAGAACAATAACAAGACTCAGAATTATTTTTTTTTATTTTTCATATTTTAATTGTGGTTTTTTTAAGTTTAGAAACATATTTCAAAAAATTCATTAAAATAAAATAAATTTTTAGAAAAAAAATACGAAATTTTAGAAACCCAATGTGAAAAATTGGAAAAAATATGAAAATCATGAAAAATTATTATTTTTTATATTTTTGTAGTGATAATAATTTTTTAAAAAGTAGATAAATATTTTCAAAAAATTTTTTAAAATAGAAGAAAATTTTTCAAAAAAATTTTAAAAAAATATGAAAATTTTAGAAATCTAAAGTAAAAAATAGGAAAAAATTTGAAAAAATTTGAAATTTATAAAAACTTATGAAACAATTTAAATTTTGAAAATTTTAAAGAAGTTACGTTATTTGGTAAATATTGAGTATGTTTATAATTTATAGATTTATAATATAAAAAATAATATGTATATTTTTAGAATTTTTCTTAATATAATTATTATTTTATTATTGATTTGTTGTAAAGTTAAAGATACATAAAATAGATAAAAAGATTGAAGTTGTTGTAGAGGCCACGAGTGAAAGAAAAGATTTTTGATAAAATAATGCTCGTATATTGAATGTGAAAGATACAAGTACATTCATTTATATTTTTTGTAATAAAGTAACAAAAGGAGGAATTTATAGACAAAAGAAACACATTGTTGGAGGATTTAGAAATTTGAAAAAGTATACAAGATGTCTCGAACATGTTATAAAAGAAATAGAAGATTATATGCTAACTAAAAAAGCTCAAAAAAATCAAATAAGGTTTGGGAGTCATAATGTGAATGATATGTTTGGGTTCCAAGATGAAAATGATGAGAACCTAGAGGTTACTAGCAAAATGGGAAGAATGATATTTCTAATGGTGGTAGCATTGGTGGGGGTAGTGGTACTGGTAGTGGTAGTTATATAAAGAGAATAAGAAAAAAAAATCCTATTGATCATTTCTTTACACTTAATTTAGAAATGATTGTTCAAAATAAAAAAAATAATCAAACTAATATCAATAATGCATACAAGAAAAAGATCAAGGAGAGAGTTAATATACTATTTTGTAGATGAATATATGATATCATGATTCAATTTAATACTGTGAACTATGCTAGTTTCCAACAAATTTTTAGGGCAATTAGACAATATGGTGTGAGCTACAAGGAACTAAGTTTTCATGATGTAATGGTTAATAATCTCAAGAAAGAATTGACTTTTATAAAGGATTCGATGAAGGATTATTACATAGAATAGAAGAAAAATGAATGTTCAATTATGTCAGATGGATGAATTGATAGGAATGAATGGTTATTGGTGAAATTCTTGGTGAATTTTTTAAGAGGGACTATGTTTATGAAATCTATTGATACTTTTTCAATGGTCAAGATGAAAGAGAAATTATTTGAATTATTTGACAGTTGGGTGAGGAAGGTGAAGTCATTGTTGTTCAAATGATAATATATAATATTTCAAATTATGTGGCAGTAGATATTTATAATTTAATTTGAAATTTTTATTTACTTATATACGTTAGTGATTATCTCTATTATTTAATAATTATCTGTTTAAATTATGTAGGGAGGTTGAAAAAAAAATATCACATTTGTATTGGACATCATGTACCATACATTGTCTTGATTTGATATTAGAAGATATTTGAAAATCATCACATTTCAAAAAGACAATAGAGAGGACCATGTCCATAAGCGACTACATCTATAATAGAATGGATTTTCTCAACTTGATTAGACAATTTTCTAACCAAAGAATTATTAAGGCTTACAAAAATTTGGTTTGCAATGACCTAAATCATCTTATCTCGTATTAATGAATAAAGAAATTATTTGAGGAAGATATTTACTAGTTTAGATTGGACAAAAAGTAGAGCAAATGAGCAAAATGGAAAAAATATAGTCATTATAATTTTTAAGTTTTTTTTTTTGAACACTATAGTATTTTGTTTGAATGTGTTGGACTCTTTTTTACATGTGCTTCGTTTTATGGATGATGAAAAAAGGTCTCTTATGAGCTATATTTATGCATCCCTGAAAAATATGAAGGAAATCTTTGTCAAAAGTTTTAATGAGAATGAAGAGAAATACAGGAAAATCATGAAAATTATTGATAAGAGATGAGAGGTTTAGCTTCATTGGTCTCTACATTAGGCTTGGTATTTTTTGAACCCACAGTTATATTGTGATACAAAAGGGTTAGGAATAGACCTGAAAAAGATATATATACAAAAGGGTTAAGAGATTAATGTACAAACTTATGTAATATGATACCTATAATAACATTAAATTTGGAGGAATTTATTTTTTATGAAAGAAGATTAATGTGTATTTCAACATAAAGTTAATGAAAAAGAATAAATTAAAAAAATGAAAACGTGAAAATGATTGAATTATTTTAAATTCTAATTGTGACATTGGATTTTCATTTTCTAGAAGAAGTTGCAATTTAATGATTTTTATGTTATTTAATATGATTCTACATAATAAAATAAATATGATATTTTAGATTATTTAAATTATATGAGAATAAAGTTGTGTTATATGGTAAAGTTGTGAGAAATGATAATAGAAAGAATCGATAATAGTTTAACAATTATTGAGAAAATTTATGTGAATAAAATTAAAAATAAGAAGATAAAGAAATATCTAGGTATCATGTCAATATAATATATAATTAGAGAGATATATTTTATGTAGTTTTAACATGTGAAATAAGAAACATATATAAGTCTAATTCAAAAATATAAATGTGTAATAAATCATTGAAAATTTTCTTAAAGACGATGAGAGAAGATATATAAAAATTAGATTTATGTGATAATTTATGTGAGAATTATATTATTTAAAGAACTAAAATTTATATGAGTAATCTTATTTATATTACAAATATATTGTGATTTAAATAAAAATAGTCATAATTATAAAAGCTTGTGTACTGTTGATAATCTTTTTTTAATTGGGAAAATTGTGTAAATGTGTACTATTTTGAAAAATAATTAAAAAAAGTTAAATCTAGATTTGGATAAAAGTGCACCAAGATCAAACACTTAAACAATTCTGTTTTAGTGCTCATGATTATGTAAATTTGAAAATATCCATCTATGTTTTATGTTAGCATGTCATGTCATATAAAGAATAAAAAATCTAAAATAATTATAAAAAACATATTACATTATATATCATGATACAATATATATATATATATATATAAATAACATTATAGAGACATAGGCACATAAGTTAACACTTTTTAAATTTCATTAAAATTTATATTTTATAATTATTATTTTGTATGTTGCAATGTTTATTTGTAATTGTTGTTTCTTGTTAAATATTTTATTATAATATTTAAACTCATATATATTTGCTTTATTTTATATAAACAAATAGAAGAAAAGCTTATTAAAGCATTTCTAAACTTTAACTAAATTATGCTTTCATCTATATACTGTCTTTTAGTTGTTCATCATTGTTATTTTGACTTAATTTGTATTTTTAAAAATTTAAATTATTTATCCTCATGTATGATTATTTGAATCTAATGGAAGTTTTCCATATTGAATTAGTTGTTTATTTGGGTCTTGTAACTCTTTAAATTTTGATAATTTCTCATAGATATACTGATCCAGAAATAATCTATTAAAGGAAGCCAAAACAAAAAGTGAAAAAGATGATGGGTTGGTTTGATTTAGAGGTGTCAAACATGCCTAGCCGGCTCGGCAAGGCCTGGTTTTAGGTGCCCCAACCATGTCATCGCGCTCTACCAGTAACCGTGCTGTGCCTGGCATGGCACTGTATAGTAACTCTGTTGTACTTGGCTCGGCATGGTTTCATCAGACTAGCCCTGGCATGATCCATCAGCCCAGCAAGTAATGAAATCATGCCTAGAGGTGTCAACTGGCCCGGCCCGGCATGAGGCACAGCACGGTTCAGCCGTGCTTGGGCTGGCCCGGCACGGAAAAATTTTGTGCCTGGGTTAGGCCTGAGCTGTGCCGTGCCGGGTGTACCGTGAGCCCGCGCAAAAGACCGCGGGTCGGGTCTGATTTGACCTGACTCGCTGTCCCCCCGAATCCCGACCCATACGGACATGCAAGCCCGAGCGGGCCAGGCAAGGCAAGGCACGGTACGGCCTTCCGTGCTTGTGGGCCGGGCCCGACTATTTTAAACCGTGCCGGGCCAGGCACGGCACGGCGGCATGCTAGTGCTCAAAAAATTCAGGCCGGGCTGGGTTTTTATTTTTTTAATATTTTAATTTTTAATTTAAAATATTTAAAAAATTATAAAATTTAAATTTTAAAAATTAATTTATGATAATTTAATTATAATTTATATACTTTAAAAATTTTTATTTTTAGTTAATATTAATAGTTAATTGTTAACTATAAATAAATAAATAATTTTTAAATTTTTATTTTATTAAATTTAATAAAATATCAAGTTTATTTATTATAATAAACAACTAAAATTTAAAAACTAAATGTGTATCAGTGTAAGTGTATGAATTAATAAAATATTAAAACTTAAATATGAATAAAAACCAATGCAAAATGATAATTCACAAAAAATTAATATTTAAGCATCAATTCACAAACTCAAAGTAATACCATAAATAAAAAAATAAATAAATACAAATATAATATAAATGAGTAAATTAAAATTCAATATCCGACATCAGTGTTTCAATTCGTTAATCATCAACGTTATCAATCAGTAAATTATTCTCAATATTAATATAACATAGATCATCATCAACAATCAGCACTTCTATTTTTGTTGTAGTCTTAGCATCATCCTAGATACTCAAGTTCAAAACTTACTAGTCCTTCATGCATGTTAAGTCTCAATAATATTTGATCATAATTTCGATCTTCTATCTGAAATAATATTCAATGCAACGAAAAAAATAGACTTTGATGCTATGTTCGACACCAGAATTGTCACTAGATCTCGTGTTATCTTAGATAGCACAGTAAAGGTAGACTCGGTATGATTTTAATCACTGTAATATATCAAGATTATTAGTATCAGATTATGATAGGATTGAGTAGTAATCAGTAATTAAGTATCGAGACAGCTTGCTCCTATTCGATGGTTCACAATATTAATTTTTTCTTGCCAGCTGAATGGGAAAGTCATTATCTCCGAATATGGTATTCATATCCGTACTCGAAGCCTCATTACTACTACCGTTATGCCTAGTATAATAGTATGTAAAAAGCTCAGTCAATTTCTCATGATTGAACTTTTAATGTGGGTCTTCCTAGTTCATGCACAATGATATGTATGTCATAATATTTTTTATCCCTTTCACCTTAACCCTAGGGTCAGTGCAGATAGTCATACAATAAAGAGATAAAATGGTGGACTAGTACTTTAAGTACTTGATATTTATCTCTACAACCATATTACTAACTTTTGAATCATCTCGATACTTCTTAAATATGCTATTAATGTCGTATATGCACCTACGTGCAATGTAAGTCGCAGAAGTATAAACTGATAAATAAATATTCATCGTGTCATAAAAAATATTTAACAATTTCATAAATAAAATTTTAGTAGTCCAGTTAATATCGTCAATAAATAGTTTATTACTCTTAATATTAATGTAGTCGTATTTCACGTCTTTGTATCCAACACATGACATCAATATTAGATATGTGTAATTTCAACAGTATTTCACATTTGATTGAAAATTTTTTTTCTCAAGACTCGTAAACTAACAGAGACTACCGAATTTATGTTCTTATGAGGTGTATGAATATATTTTAGTGAGTTACATATGTTTTTTAAAGTGGGGATACACACCTTTATTCTCACTTGTACTATCAGGTTAATGATATGGTATATGTGCTTGATGTGAAAAATTTTTCTTAATGGTCTATCTTTAATATTTCTTACAAACATGTTAATTACTACATTATTATAAGATGTATTATTGAATATAATATTAAATATTTTATTTTGAATTTTATATTTTATAAAAATTTTTATAATACACTCAAAAATGTCCGGACCATCATGATGATGAAGAATCTCAGAGAATCCTAATATTTTTATTATTTAGTATCAATTTAGAATTTATATAGTAGATGATAAGACATGTATATGATGCATTATCGTGACTAGTCTAGATATCATATGTTATAGACATCACTTTACTATATTTACAAATTCATTAATTATTATCTATTATTTTTATTTATTTTAGTAAGTCATTCATAGATATGGACATAAGAATCCTACAATTTCAGGCTAAAAATATGTCTATATTATACTTATTATCCTTGGATCCTCTAAAAATTTAATCGGGAGACACATCATGGTGGTCAGTTTGGTCATATCTTTCATCCATAACTCATTGTGGTATATGAATGGGGTAAACTTTGAGCCTAATTGAATTCAACCTTAAAAAATTCGCTATTAAGTTGAGTTTGTCTAGGATTTAATGTAACATATTTTTTTGGTTCATAGTTTGACATACCTCTCAATGTGCCCAATCTAATACGAAATCTTATATGTTAATATTTTTTAATAATATTTTTACTATGTTACTTTTTTTGACACTCTTAATATTTTTTAATTTTATTATATTAAAATGAGTCCAAACTACTGAAGTTTTTTTAGTTTTTTATTTTTTAGATGTTTGAGTCGAGACAACTAGAGAAACCAAAATTTTGGCAGTTTAGGATTTTTCTGTAGGATATTCGCTATCTAAATTATTATTAATTATGTTTTTATTATTAAAATTATTATTTATTATTTTTGTATTTTTTATATTTTATATTTTATTTTTTAGATTCGACTTAAGAGTTATGATAATTAGCGAGAGAGAGAGAGAGAGAGACTAGACTAGAGGGAATGATATTTTAGATTTAAAATTTTAAAACTTAAAAATAAACAAATAAAGAAATACTTGTAAATTATAATGTCTAAACTTTAACTTTTATATGTTTGCATCGCACGCGCACCATAATCCACGTCACAACACACCTGAGTCCTGTAAAGGAAAATGCTAAAAGTGAAAAGCCCAAAAATGAAATCAAGAACCCGTGATAGAAATTTATAAAGAGAGATTTATATTTTAAAAACATAAATCTTAAATTGAGTGATGAGGGATTTTATGGATAAAGAAAACATAATTTTAAAGAAATAAATTTTTTTTTATAATTTTTTTAATTTTTTATTATTTACAAACGGACAGAATTTTTAGGGCCATCGAACTGACTCAAATGCTCCAAATTTCCAGAAGCTTTGGCTTCTGGAAATAATGGGCTCGAGTTTGGGGAGTGTGGAAAAAGACAGTCAGCTTCCAGAAGCTAACGGAAATTCGGATCCGTCAGCTTCGGGTCGGGGGCATGGGGCTGGGTTGGGGCACCGCTCGGCTCATGCCGAGATATTGTGCCCATCAGCCATTATACTATACTGTGCCTGCCCCGGCATGACACGGCATGGCTTAGATGTGCCGTGCCATTGGCCGGGCCTGGGCCACCTGACTCGTTTAATATCTCTAGTTCAATTACACTGTTTATATCATTGTGGATTTGATAGCTGATTTTGAATCAAATAGTAAGGAAACATGACTTAATTTTTGTATCGCCGTGAGAGGACAATCATTTGACAGAAATCTATAGAATTGAGACTGGAATACTCCATGCACAAAGCTAGCAAAGGAGATCACTCTATAAGTGTAGAATTAACATATCATTCCTTGCTGTTTCAGGGGATCGTTGCATCTGCCATTAATTATGGACTGCTGACATGGTCTAATAAGGCATTGGGGCCTTCTTTGGTTGCATTATACAATCCACTTCAACCTGCTACTTCAGCCATCCTCTCCAGAATTTTTCTTGGAAGTCCTATCCATTTGGGAAGGTACACTATTTTCTGTTATATTTATTTCTGGAGAAATTAGATTGAGGTGAGCTTAGAACGATATGATATTAAGTGTAAAAAATCTATTGTACAATGTGAAGTATTATGTAATCAATAGACGACATCGAGCAATTCCTAAAAGAGATCTTAACTAATGACCTTGATGCTATATCCATCTAAGTTGCTTAAGTACAAGTACATGAATTGTTCACTTATTGGTATCAATTTTTTTGTATCATTTTTGTTACACCGTGTTCTTATTGGTGCCCTCAAGGCTTTGACTGAGCATAAAAAAGTATCATCATACCAACCTTATTTGCTATTTTTAAAAAGTTGCACGAGTTACAACATTCAATAGGAAAATGTAAGTATGCAAAACCTTAAATTCAATATTGAAAAATGTCAATTAAACAAATGAAAAAGACAAACCCATATAGATACTACGTGACTTGGATTGAGATAACCTACTTAATTGATATTTTCATCCATAAAATACAAAAAAAATAAACATAATCGTTAACAAAAAATAAATCTAATCGTTGACAAAATATAAATAGTAGCATCTCTCTTAAGCTGATGAAAAAGAAGAATATTAAAGTATTTTTAAAATATTCGTACAGATATTTACTGTCTGATGTACATTAGGAACATAAACTATAATAATAATTTCATTATGGGTTTTTATCTTGAGAAAAGTAACTTATGTTCATATTTGTTTTTGCATAAATTTCACTATAAAAAGTTAAGAAAAGTAATGGGGTATTTGATCTTCCAAAGATGATATCTGATCAAAAACATCTTGATAGTAATTGTCACAATTGTTCTAAAATTTATATTTGTTTTTTATTTCAAAATAATTATTTATTTTATTTTTCTAGGAGATGCGATTGTCTCATAGAAAAATATAAAAAATTGTTGATGATTTTCTCAATATAAATTAATATCCAAAATGAATTTGAATTCGAATTCCCTACTAATTATATGTGTCTATGATTACTGAAAAAAATCATATGGTCTATAATTCTTTTATATCTTAGTATATTAAGAAATATATTTAAGTGAACATGTGATAGATAATTTAGAAAATAATTATTTATTTTTATTGCATTTTTATATTTTATTTGGTGATAATTAATTATATATAAATGCTTATGATTTTTCTATATGTAACATACTTAAATTGAATAAATCATATTAGATAAGAAATATATATTTGATTCAATCAGAAGATCAAGGAAAGAACAACCTAGAAAATCAATATAATTAAAATTATTAACCATCTCTTGTAATAATATTTTATCTCAAGAAAATATATTAGTCTCAATATATTTTTTATTAAGAATTATGATTGAAGCTATTCTTTAAGTTGAATAATTCTTAACTCATAGTCTTCCTTAATAATATCATCTGTATACACAATTAATAATATTATCTTGTCATTTAAGTTCCTCTAAGAAAATAAAAAAAAATTATAAGATATTGATGTAATCCAAAAGAAGTGATTGCTAATGAAGATTTCTCAAACCAAGTATTCGGTTATTTATTTAGATCATATAATAAATTTGTAATCTATAGATTAAGTAAGAGATATCTACTCAAAATATAAGTAATTGTTTCAAATACACTAATTCAAGATTAATGTGATGAAAAATATTTTTTATTTCTAATTAATATTTTATCCATCTATGAAAATCTTTTGATATACAAATCTTTATGGAGTTTTTTCTTATCAATAGAAAAAAAATATTCTAATATTTCATACTAAACATCTGTGTGAATCCTCTCATAATAACTTTCTTCTTGAGATTGTTTATATTCTCATTTAGATTAGTTTTAATGTGAACTTAGAATAGACATTTTCTATAATTAAGATATTAGTTCTCGAATCTTATTAGTGTGAAAAATATTCATGTATTGGAGTAGACTAGTGAACTACAAGATTGATTGGTTGGAGATATTTGCTTTTTAGGAACACCTTAATTTCTTCAAAGTTAATTTGTTGTCAACTTATTGGAATGTATGATATTTATATGGGAGTTCCATCAATATCAGGACTTATAATTGGAGGTTTAATTTCAAGAAAATATGTCATGAAAAATAAGGTTTTAATAACACATTTAAGATGATACTTATCCTGAGTGTTATTTTTTTTAAATATAATATGTTAAAATGATAATTGTCCAAAGTATCATCTTTTGTATGAAATATGTCACATTTAGATGATTCCATGAAATATGTCATGTAAAGTCCAACCTTTAATGTCACTTCTAAAAATTAAAATTAAAATGTTGAAATATATATAGTTTGGTATGATGTATTTGTTGACCTAGCTTACATGAAAATGAATACTTAAAGGAATGCAAACCATTACAAAGAACAATGGCAAGAAAACGTAGAATAATTTTTCATGTTTATATTTTCTTGTATTCATAACTAATTGCACAAAATCTTAGTTTATTTTTTGTAGGTTTTTATGTGTATTCTATATGCATAGAATCACAGAGTGGACTTAAAAGGCTAACTTGGTTTTTATGTGTATTCTATATGTAGGTTTTTTGGAGGCTTAAGTGGGACTTTAAAGGAGTATTATGTGTCATTATTGTATCTTTAGAACTTCTATTTTTTAAAGTTCATTAAAAAATAATGCTTAAAAAATATAATATAAATACTCTTTAATATTGTATTAGTTGTATATGAATAATATGTCATTGTTGGGTACTTGAGTAACCAATAAAAATATACTTAATAATTTTATATACTGTCTTGTTACGTCATGAGGAGATATCTTGGACAAAATCAAAATTTCTAAAGATTTTATGAGATAAGCTGAATAATATATTTCATATATAAAAGATCTAAAATGACACATGATGAAAATAATAATAATATTTGATAAATGAGATAATTTGTAATTAATATTAATTTTCTCTAAAAATATTTTAAAATATTTTTATCAAAGATAAGTGTCTAATTCATTTCAACTAGATTTTTTTTTTGTAACAATATTTTATGATAGTATGCTGATACAAGAAATTTAATATATGATATCATGATCAGTACAATAAGTATTGAAATTATCAAATATATTTATGAAATAATTAAAAAGAGCCAAAATAGAAAAGAGCTAACCAAGTGAAAGATGAACAATCATCAATTAGGTTTGACGTTGCCTATGTAGGTGAGCCATGCCATGCCCAACATGTCTTTTGGATGCCCAATACAGCTCAATCACAACTTCAATTATTTGACATATCAAATTGGGAAGATAGTGATAGTATAATATTATCTTAAAAAAGGAAGAAACATAAAGATATGAATTATTTTTTTGTTTGATTCCAAGCTGATTGTGCATACCATATGATAATAAATTACTATTAATGATGCATATATATAGAAACTAGATATGGAGCATGTGCTTTTATTTATATTCAGTTGTATTATTTTGTGATTTGTTTTAATGTAGTCACATGTAATTATCTTTTGTTTATGATTGAAATTATAGGAAAACATTGAGTTGAGATAAATTGTTGTTTTAGTATGTTCAAGATGTTGGTGTAGAACTCAAAGAAAGAAATATCAAAAACCAAAATTTTGATGAAATATTATTTAAATGAATTGAAAAAAAATTAATATTTTATTATACATGATAATATTGAACTTTGTTGAATTTTTTGATATATTACTTTAAGTAAATAATATTTATATATTCTATTGATATTTTCTAGTTAATTAAAAATATAAAAAGGTTTTAAAATTTGTTGTGTTCTAGGTGAAAGAAATTGACGAATAGAATGTAGTTCAAGTGATCGCAAACATTCATTGAAATAATATTGTGACATATATACGTTAATTTTTTGATATTTTATGTAATTAGTAGTTTATTTCTGCTTAAAATTAGTTTATTTTTCTAATATAAAATGTGGATGTGGAATATATAAAATGGAAAGTGCTACAAGCGGAAAAGGAAGCGAAAGAAATCGAAGGTTCTCTCTCTCTCTCTCCTTCTTTGTCTTCATGGTATCGGAGGAATAAACGGGAAGAATTCTGGTGTCGTCTCCCTCGTTGTGCCGTGAATTAAAAGCATGCACCGAAAATTGAAGAAAGAATGCAACTCCAGAATCGTCGCCATGGAATTCAATAACCTTAAAATGCTCTGATTTCCCCCAGACCTGCTTGCGCATCCTCTGAATCACCGCCTTCGGGTTTGTCTAAATTATCAACATCATCGCCACCGTCATCGCCGCCGCCGCTGCAACGAACAAAATCATTCTCATAATTCAACTGCTTCGGGCTGGGATTCTGAGAATTATTCTGCACCCGCATTTCGACCTCGAAAACAGAGCCATTAATGGAGATCGTAGATGTGATCTCAGCAGAACATTTACGGTTCTATACGGCTCTCTTAGAACATGAAATTGAAAGTTTCCAGCAAATTCCAATCCTCTTTCTCGTCATTTAGTGATCTAGGGTTTCCCGGGCAAAATCTAGGGTTTCAGGAACCCTGTTCAGAAACCCTGCTCCTTGCCTCTTCAACCTTTCGAGTGCTGCCACGCCATAATCTAGAGCTGTACTAGGGCTCTTTTCAATCTGAAGTAGATATGGCTGCTAAAACTTCTATTTTTTTTCCTCTATTATATCTGGATCTCCTATGATTACTACGGAAAAATTGATTGGCAGTGACAATTATCTTTCCTAGTCAGTTTCTGTTAAACTATGGTTTATGGGTCAAGGATATGAGGATCACCTGGTTACACAGGAGACAGATATCCCTGAGGTTGACCGCGTACAGTGAAGGAAGATAGATGCCCATTTATGTAGTATATTGTGGCAATCAGTTGATCCTAAGATTCTTCTTCATCTTCGGGCCTACAAAACTTGTTTTAAAATTTAGACTCAAGCTAAAGGATTATACACGAATGATATCCAGCGTCTTTATAAGGTGGCTTCTGCTATTGTCCATCTCAGCCAACAGGACTTGGATCTATCTACTTATATTGCCCAGATTGCTTCTCTTAAGGAAGAGTTCTTGACTGTGATGCCTCTTACTTCTAATGTTGGGGCTCAACAAACACAGCTTGATAAGTTCTTCATGGTCCTTACTCTTATTAGCCTCCGTTTGGATCTTGAGCCTGTACGCGATCAGATTCTTGGCAGTTCATCAGTTCCGTCCTTGGATGATGTGTTTGCCCGCCTCCTTCGTATCTCGTCCACTCATATTTTGCTATCTGATAGCACTTCAGATTCTTCTGTGTTAGTTTCTCATACTACCACTCAAGGAGGCCGGAGAGGTAACCGAGGTAGGGGCCAACGTCCTCATTGCACTTATTGCAATAAACTTGGCCACACTCGTGATCGTTGCTATTAGTTACATGGACGGCCTTCTCGCACTGCCCTTATGGTCCAGTCCTCTGATTTTCAGCTGCCTCAGCCTCTGAGCTCCTCCGCATCTCAGGCATATCATGCTTCTGTTGCCTCTGTTGCCCAGCCTGGTAATACTTCTGCCTGCCTTATCCACACATCTTTTCTTGGACCCTAGATTCTAGATTCTGGAGCTTCTGATCACATATATGGTCATAAGGATCTTTTTCCTCTATTTCTACTACCTCTGCTTTACCTATTGTTACCTTAGCTAATGGTTCTCAAACTGTGGCTAAAGGAATTAGTTTGGCCATTCCTCTACATTCTCTACCTCTCACTTCTGTTCTTTATACTCCTAAATGTCTTTATAATCTTATTTCCATCAGTAAAATCACTCGTACTCTTAATTGCTCTATTATCTTTTCTGATAAATTTGTGACCTTGCAGGACTGGAGTACGGGGAAGACGATTGGCATAGGACGTGAGTCTCATGGCCTCTATCACCTCACCTCGGATTCATCTCCTGCAGTTTGCATTTTCACTGATGCTCCTCTCCTCATTCACAGTCGTTTGGGCCACCCTAGTCTCTCCAAGTTCTAGAAGATGGTCCCTCGTTTTTTCACTTTGTCGTCGCTTTCGTGTGAGTCATGTCAGCTTGGGAAACATACTCGTGTCTCGTTCCCAAAGCGTTTGGATAATCGGGCAAAGTCTCCTTTTGAGCTTGTCCACACTGATGTTTGGGGTCCTTGTCGGACTGTGTCTATTTTAGGATTTCAGTATTTTATCACTTTTATTGATGACTATTCTCGATGTACTTGGTTATTTTTAATAAAAAATCGAGCTGAGTTATTTTTTATTTTTCAGAAATTTTATGCTGAAATCCAGACCCAATTCAATATTTCTATTCGTGTGTTACGCAGTGACAATGCCAGGGAATATTTTTCATCCCCCTTTACTTCATTTATGTCTCATCATGGGATTCTTCATAATTCTTCTTGTGCTCATACTCCTCAACAAAATGAGGTAGCTGAGCGCAAGAATCGACATCTTGTTGAGACATCTCGTACTATCCTCCTCCATAGTAATGTTCCTCTTCGTTTTTGGGGGGACGTTGTTCTTACAGTTTGTTATTTGATTAATCGTATGTCATCCTCTGTTTTACATGATCAGATTCCTCATTCCCTTTTCTTCCCTGACCAACCATTTTATTTCCTTCCTCCTCGTGTCTTTGGTTGTATTTGCTTTGTTCATATTCTCACTCCTGGATAGGACAAGCTTTCAGTCAAAGCCATGAGGTGTCTCTTCTTGGGATATTCCAGACTTCAGAAGGGTTATCGTTGTTATTCTCTTGAGACACATCGCTACTTTATCTCCGCTGATGTTATTTTCTTTGAGGACTCACCATTCTTTTCCACCACTTCTGAGTCTCTTCCTGTTTCTGCAGTCTTGCCCATTCCCATTGTCTCTTCACCTGATGTTGTGCTTCCTCGACTACTTCAGGTTTATCATCGTCGCCCTCCTGTCGATACTACTCTGTCGTTTGCTGATGCACCTGCTGACTCATTTCCTATCCCTTCGGCTTCTCATGTCCCGGCTCCACCCTCGATGACTTACCCATTGTTACTCGGAAAGGTAATCGCTCTACTCGTAATCCTCATCCTATTTACAATTTTTTGAGTTATCATCGATTATCTTCACCATATTTTGCTTTTGTCTCTGCTATATCCTCTGTTTCTCTTCCAAAGAGCACCCATGAAGCTCTTTCCCATCCAGGCTGGCGACAGGCAATGGTGGATGAAATGGCTGCTCTACACTCTAATGACACTTGGGATCTTGTTGTTTTACTCTCTGGTAAATCTACAGTTGGTTGTCGTTGGGTCTATGCAATTAAGGTTGGTCCTGATGGTCAGGTTGATCGCCTTAAGGCCCGCTTAGTTGCTAAAGGCTATACTCAGATTTATGGTTCTGATTATGCTGACACATTCTCCACTGTTGCCAAGATTGCTTCTGTTCGTCTGCTTCTATTCATGGCTGCTATGTGTTCTTGGCCTCTTTATCAGTTGGATATTAAAAATTTCTTCCTTCATGGTGATCTTGCCGAGGAAGTTTATATGGAGCAACCTCCTGGTTTTGTTGCTCAGGGAGAGTCTGGTTTAGTGTGCAAGTTACGCCGTTCTCTATATGGCTTGAAACAATCTCCTCGAGCATGGTTTAGTCGTTTTAGTTCTGTTGTTCAAAAGTTTGGCATGCTTCGCAGTACAACAGACAATTCAGTTTTCTATCATCATAACTCCTTGGGGCAGTGTATTTATCTGGTTGTTTATGTGGATGACATTGTCATTACAGGCAGTGATCAGGATGATATTCAGAAACTAAAACAACATCTTTTTACCCACTTTCAGACCAAAGATTTGGGGAAACTCAAGTATTTCTTGGGAATTGAGATAACTCAATCCAGTTCCGGTGTGGTCCTTTCCCAAAGGAAGTATGCTTTAGACATCCTGGAAGACACCGGTATGTTAGATTGTAAATCGGTAGACACACCTATGAATCCAAATGTCAAACTTGTACCAGGAAAGGGGGAGCCTTTAGGAGATCTAGGGAGATATCGACGACTCGTAGGTAAATTGAACTATCTCACCATTACTCGTCTAGACATTTCTTTTCCTGTGAGTATTGTTAGTCAATTCCTACAGTCACCATGTGATAGCCATTGGGATGCTGTAATTCGCATTCTTCAATATATCAAAAGTACACCAGGCCAAGGTATGTTGTACGAGAACAGAGGTCATACTCAGGTTGTTGGTTACACAGATGCAGATTGGGCTAGCTCACCCACAGATATACGTTCCACTTCACTGTACTATGTTTTTATTGGAGGTAATCTAATATCTTGGAAGAGTAAGAAATAAGATGTAGTAGCAAGATCTAGCGCTGAAGCCGAGTATCGAGCTATGGCTTTTGCAACATGTGAACTCATATGGTTGAAATATCTTCTTCGAGAGTTGAGATTTGGAAAGGATGAAGAGATGAAATTCATCTGTGATAACTAGGCCGCATTACATATTGTATCCAATCCAGTCTTTCATGAAAGGATCAAACATATTGAAGTTGATTGTTACTTCACTAGAGAGAAGATCACATCAGGATGTATTGCTACATGTTTTATTAATTCAGATGATCAACTAGCAGTTATCTTCACTAAATCTCTTAGTCGTCATAGGATTAAATACATTTGTAACAAGCTTGGTGCATATGATGTATATGCTCCAGCTTGAGGGAGAGTGTGGAATATATAAAATGAAAAGCGCTACAAGCGAAAAAGGAAGCGAAAGAAATTGAAGGTTCTCTCTCTCTCTCTCTCTCCTTCTTCATCTTCAGTGTATATATATAATTTAACATATATATACTCAAATATAACGCAAGTAGTAGTGAGAGTATACACAAATAAACATACATTCATAGTATTATAAAAAAATTTAAGGAATTTAAAAAAAAATTAAGTTTGAATTATCATTAATAAATTTGTACTTTTTTTATTAATATAGTTGAATATAATATATTGGTAGTCAATATTTGACTCTGATATTATGTAAATATAATTCTATAATATTTGTTATCAATTTGGAATTTTTTAGGGTCACTGACAAATATTGATTGTGGAACTTATGTTATTTATTATGTGGGATAAGATATTTTAGTGAATTTTAATATTTTTTAATACATGTGAAAAAATTTTAACTTTTATTTGTATTATTGGGTTAATTACATAAACTATATACTTAATATGAAAAATATCAATCAAGGGTAAGTCTATAATAGTTTTGATAAATATGATAATTTTAATATTATTATTTGAAGTATTATATAATATAATATTAAAAATTTTATTTTGAATGTTATATTTTAAAAAATTATAATCACACGCTTATATATATGACTGAATCATTAATAGGAGATATATGAAAATCCAATATTTTTTTTATTTAGTTTTCATATAGAATTGATATAGTTGGTAGTGATACATATAAATAATGTGTCACGTGACTAGTTCATATGTGAAATATTATGAAAACTATTCTATTAGGTTTGTATAATTCTTTAATTATTAATTATTTTTCTAATTTAAGATATTTTAGTGTGTCATTTCTAATGGTGTACATAAAAATTTTCTGATAACCAAGTTAAAAATAAATTTATATTATATCAACAACTCTTAGATTCTCTAAAAAGATAATCAGAAAATTCATGTTATTAATTAATTTAGTTATCTCTTCGTGACAAAGAAAACTCATTGTATCTTAGAAGGCCTTTGCTTTAAGTAAAATGACATGTGAATGATGTGTCATCATGATTAGTTTAGATGTCATCCATCATAAATATTGCATTATTATATTTTTTTAATTTAAAATATTTTTTATATTATTCTTACTGGTAGGCATAAGAATTCTATGATAATCAAGTTGAAAAAATATTTGCATTATATTAATTACTTTTAGATCCTTTAAAAAGATAATCGGAAGACTCATGCTATTAATTAGTTTAATTATTTCTTTTCTCACAAATTCATTACTGTAAATGAATGAGGTTAATGAATTTGAAATTGATTTAACACAAATTTTAAATATCTTGTCGCTAAGTTATATATGCATAACATTCAATGCATTATGATTTTTGGTATATTGCTCCATGGTTGTGAAAGACACACTTTAGGCATGCCTAAGCTAAGTTGTTTGCGAAGCTCAAAAATGGTGCCTCGCCTTGGGGCAAGGTGCGCTTCCGTGTAGACGCCCCTTTCCCAAGGCGTAAAGCTCTTCACAGGTGAGACTCATTAATATTTGATTATATTTTTTTAAAAAATATATATATAATAGGGTACGCCTTACATAAAAAAAACTGTGCCCCAAGGACACCTTGTGCCTTAAGGCTTTTGGAGGCCTTTGCTCCTTGGTATGCCGTGTGCTTTTCACAACTCTACATTAGTCATTATATCTCTTAATTTTGCCAGTACTACTAGTATTCCTATTTGTATATATTTTTTTTATAATATATATATTGTGCTAAATTTTTTTTGACATTCATAATATTTTTATTTTTAATAATCTTAAAGTGTATTTAAACTATTAAAATTTGTCTAGTTTTAGGTTTTTAAGGTAAATGTGTTGGGATTATATGAGAGAACCTAGTTTAAATCTCATTCATTTTAATTGGATTTTCATTATTATTTATCTCAAGGTCTAATTTATTTTTATTACACTCATCAATTATCATTTTTTAATGTGAGACCGTGAGACTAGACTAAAAATATGAGAACTAAAGAAGATGAGAAGTATTTTTTTTATTTTATATTTTATTTTTTTTTAATTTATTTGTTAATCAAAATAAAATAAGGTAAGTAAAATTAAATCGTAATTTATACTTAAATTTTTGTGTGCAATAGATAATTTATTTTTTAATTTTTGTATTCTCATACCCGATATCGTTGTTCATCATGACAAAAAAATTATCATCGTGCCTACATTTTTTATGTAAAATTAAATTTATAAAATAAATTTATAAAAATATAAATAACTTAGTACAATAATATTTTCAAAGCAATGAGAATAGATGAGAGTATAAAAGTTTACATAATAATTATAAAAAATAAATATTTGAATTACGTATAAAAATAATTTTCTTTTGATTTAAAAATACATATTTTTATATTTTTTTAATGTTTATTAAGGGCAAAAATTTGACTACCATCTGATTTGTGTCAGGAGGCTGTTGGAAGTAATCCGATGACTCCCAAAAAAGGCATTGTCTAGATGTTGCCCTTGTCAAGCCCTACTTATCATTTAAAAAATGGCATGTTGACAAAGCATTTTGTTTATTGTAAATGATTGATTTAAAAAATTTAGTGTGTGGCCTGTCCCATATGTCTTGCTGATTCATTGCATGCAGGCCATGCCTGACAAGACATGAGGTGTGTTGAGTATTAGCCTAGCATAACATGGGCCATGTCATGGGCCGACTCGATCATGGACTAAGCATGAATCTGGATCATGCTGTGCTGTGCCGCTGGCAGACTTAGAATACTTCGCCTAATTCTCAGTCACACTTATATTATTTTGCGTCAACTTTATGAAAATTTGGGCATTTGCTCCTTTAGCGATCTCGCATAAGAATAGGCAAGTTACCACGAGAACTTTGAGATTTTTCTAGGACTCCTAAATTCTATAACTTTTGCTTTACCAAACGTAATAAAGACTTTGCTGCTGAAAGACCATGCTCATCATAGAGGTGTCAAACGGGCCGGCCCGGCACGGCCCGGCCCATTTTTTTAGGGCATGAACGTGCTACCGTGCCGGGCCCGGCACGGCTCGTAGGCACGGTAAGCCGTGCTGTGCCGGGCGGGAGTCGGGACCCGGGTCGGGATCCAATCAGACCCGACCCGCGGTATGTTTTTCGGGAGGGGCCGGGTCACGCCCACGCGTGCCAGCGTGAAACCGGCACGGGAAGAACCCGTGCCGGGCCAGGCACGGCTCGGGCCAGGCACGGCACGGCTCGTGCCTAACCCTGGCATGGCATGGGCCCGGGCACGGTTTAAAAACTTGCCGGGCCGGCCCAGGCATGGCCGAACCGTGCCTCGTGCTGGGCCGGGCCTGGCCGGCCCGGTTGACACCTCTAGCTCATCACTGAAAGAAAACTCATTCTTTTTAAAAAGCTCATATAAACACAATGGTCTCTGATGTATTTTTCCTTCTCTGGTGCTATCCGAGAACACAGCAAAGACTTTTGCTTTGTCATGGCATTTTTTAGTGCATTTTGGCCAATCAAATTGGTCACTCCCTGAAAGGCTTGAAATATAATTGCCTATTTCGCCATGTGTCTATGTTTGTGCCTGCAAATTGATGCTAGGGCATTTTGGGCTCATCTGACTATTGTGGTTCTTGCTAGGTGCTCTGAGCCAAAGGAGAACCTCCTTTATCATGTTTTCATCTAAGGCTAGTACAACTTGTTGAAATTGTTTTATGTAATTTGGCTTCCTGCCCAAATGATAATATTCATCATGCCAAATTTATTCATCAGTGGTTCATACTTTCCATAACAGCTATTAACACTTCTTTTGTGAGTAGTTTCCATTATTTTCTGTACCTAGGATAATGATGGATAAACACACAATTATCAAATAGGAATAACTTAAGAAAATATGAAAATACTAATATTTTATATTAGTGGTCATCCATTTGTTTTTAATACACAATTTAAGAGTTTACAAATAAGTTGTGAAACATCTACACATATACTTATACATATATGACTATACAAATTTATAAAATCGTAGTGTGTAAGTTTTAATAATATAAAATTTTCAATTCTATATCTTTTTATAAATATGCATAGTTTATACATATATAGGGTCTAACATCTTATAATGAGATATATAGATGACAAAGCTATTGTGTCAGCTTTTAGCCTAGTTAACACTCCCACCAGGGAGTATACACCAACTCTTGCAGTCCACAAGAGGTTTGCGCATACAGTCTGTTCAAATAGTTTTATAAAATAACATTTTTTGCCCAAATGTTAATATTCAAACATGCCAAAATTATTCATTAAGTAGTTGATACTCTCCAAAGTAATTACTAACATTTAATTTCATGAAAACTTTTTTTCGTTTGCTGCACCTAGGAGTAATTAGGGATGCATATAACTATCGAATATGTATAACTAAAGAATATAAGTAGAAATTCATATTTTATATCCATAATCACATATCTTTTTCTGATATATAATTTAAGATTTTGAGAATAAGTTGTAAAATATCTACAAATATATGACTATAAAAATTCATAAAATCATAATATGTGAGTTTTTCAAAATATTAATTTGTCAATTCTATCTCATTTTCAAAAATATGTTTAGTTTATACATATTGAGTATCTATCCGTCTACACTGAGATATATTGAGGAAAAAACTAATGTAATTGTTTCTAGTATAGCTACCACCCTCATCAACGAATGCATACTCACACCCACACATGCTATTTAGAGATCCATGAGAGGTTTGCTAATTTTGGCACAACGACCATCACCTCACATAGTAGAATTCATTACATGAATGTAAGGGGGTTCGAGGTCATTCTTCCCATGGAATATCATACCATTTTTCGTGGATATTCTTACTCCCAGCTCTTTATGTCTTATTCATTACAAATAATCATCTCAAATTTTCTTATTTAAAATGTATTTTTTTTATTTATTCACATATTGTTCAAAATATAATATAGTTCACATAGTTTTTAAATATTTTACATAGAGTTTCATGCATGCATAATTATCACTCTATTCAACATATTTATATTTTAAAATTTGTCATACTATTCTTAATCATGACTTTGTCATTTACATAGTCAAAATCATTTTTTTATTTTTTATTTTTTTTTTTAAAAAAATTCTTTAAAAAAGTGTGTAAAACAGTTATAAAATTTATAAAAAAATTATTTTTATTGTGTCGAATTAATGAATTTTTATTAATTAATTATATATCTCAATTAAATCATGTAAAGTTTATAAAACTTTTTTCAAATAAAAAAAAATAATTTATAAAAAATCACAACACCACACATTATATTGATAGTATAAGAAACTAATAATATAAAATATAAATTTCTCACATGAGTTTTTAGGAATTTATTATATTAATCTAAATTTTCAAGGATTAACCCTCAAATTTTAACTATGATATTCAAAATTGAGCTCTATAATTTTATTTAACCTCAAAATAAAAGAATATGAAAATAAGGTTGTTGTAATAATTTTAGAAAATTCAAGTCATATTTAATAAATTTAAGTTAAAAAAATAAAAATACATCGACTCATCTCAATTCTAATTTTTTCTTGATTGAGATTATAATTGTTTCCTGATTGTTTTTAGTTGAAAAAAGTTCTGAGATTAATCACTTTATAGAAAATATTTTTGCTAAAAATCATAAATATTTAGTTTGATTTTTAAGGACTTTGGTGAATAAATAATGGAGAAGAGAAAAAAAAAACCTAGAGAGAACAAGATAATTATCATTGAAACATAACATATTTCATGAACAAACTATAATTAAACCAAATGTTTTAGAGCAAGAGGAAATTAAATAAAAAGTAGGTTAAATATAATTTTATTGTCATGAAATTACATTTTTGATATAATATAGGGTTGACAAGGTAAATAAATAAAAATTCAAAAAAAAAAACATATTCTTTTTCCTTTGTTTATAGTTTATATAATAAATAATCTAATATTTTCGTTAAAATTTCTACATACATATAATGTCATTGTCAGGATATAAGACATAATATGTTTGATTTTTAATAATCTAGTCAGTATAAAAGAAGTAGAAATAAATTTTAAAAAATGAAAAAAAAAATAGTTGAATAAGTTGAGTTTTTATTTTAGACACCTGAATAAGTGTATAAGCTATACTGAGATTCAATGGGTATCTAGCTCAAAATAAATATAATTTTTTAAGATTATTCAAATTATAAATGAATAAAATAAATGAGTTGTATGATGATGATGATTTGAGTGATGATCATAAAAATTAGGCTCAAGAGTTTAATCACAATATTATAGAATTCATTTGATTTAATGATAAATTGGTCTACTGTGAAAACTAATTTCTTAATTATGTCAAGAATGATATAGAAGATTTATTGTAATTTTTTATTTCTTTTCTTTTATTTTAGATGAGTCTACTTCTCTAAGGAATGATCATATGTAATTTTAACTAAAAAAATGTTTGGATTTAACAAATTAGTAAAAAATCTAGAACAAGAAATCAATCATTTAAAACTTGAATTAAGATGATAAGAGAAGATTGATATAGGTTAAATTAGCGATGCTTCATGAAGCATAAAGGTTTTGGTAAAGCTTTCTGATAGTCTCCAAAAAAGAATTCTGCAAAATAAATACAAAATAAACGATCACAGAAGAATCTGTGCTTGCTGATCTCATTCGAACATGGTTGTGAAAGATGTGACTTAGGCGCGCCTAGGCTCAGACATAGGCGAAGCTCAGATATGGCACCTCTCCTTGGGGCAGGAGCGCATTACCTGAGGCGCGAAGCTCTCCACAGGCTGGGCTTATTGATGTAAAAATAGGGTGCGCCTTACATAAAAACACCTACGTCTTAAGGGCGCCTTAGGGCTCCAGGATACATTTGTGCTATCATGTGTCTTGTGCCTTTTACAACTATGCACTCGAAGCAATAAATTACTTAAATATTTTCTCAAAAAAAATTAGAGAAATAGAGATGCAGAAAATCAAATTGCTGCTGCTGGTGCTGTGAGATCAGAGAGACAGAAGAGAGCCAACTGCAGGACCATCTGCCACGAGCACTGAATGCATCGATATGATTAAACCCTCGACCAAACAAACTGTCTCGCTAAAGTTGGAAAAAAAAAAAACTTAATTTTGGGCTGAATTTTAACACCAAGTTGTATGCACGTGATAGAATTCAAAAGATGTTGGTTTAGTTCATGAATTAATCTCCATGGAGCCCAAGAAATCCCGGCTAGGAACCTCAATTTTTAATTTGTTTTAGTTGATTGTGGATGCAGCATTCTGGGAGGATGCCTCATTGTTGGAGGCCTTTATCTGGTCACTTGGGCATCATTAAGAGAAAGATGGGCAGCTCAGAGGATCATTTCTTTTGTCCCTGCACGGGCAATAGAGCCACTACTTCCCAAAGATGCATCAGCTAACAAAGGTGGGTTCCATTCTGAGCATTTCTCACCTAAGCATGTTTTTGAGGGCCGGTTTCGTATTCCATACATTCCCTGCAATCTCTAGTGCACATTTACTAGGATGTTTTTTTTTTTTTTTTGTTGAAGGTAGCTTGGAAAGATGAATATATATAATTATGATGACAAGATATAACAACTTTGTAAAATCACAAACACAAAATAACTTGCAGGTTAGTCTCTGCTATGAATTTATGATATAAAAAAGACTTTAGAGCACCTCAGTATTAAGGTAACTTATTTCATAATTATTATGATCAATCAAGTCTTATTCTAATTATTTGAAGTAGACGACTATATATTTTAGTAAATTCATTGAGAGTGGGGGTCGTACTTGGTGCGTGGGGTTTGTACTTCAGAATAAGATTTATGAGAGATTAATATCTTGATAAGCTTATAGTGAATATAAATAATTTGTTTAAGTTTGATGAGTTGGAGAAACTATGTCTGGTGAGCATCGAACTCGAGACTCGACACTTTTAAATGAATATACTTGTCATCACACCGGAATCAGACATGACCTCTCACGAATATATGGATGCATGATCTTGAAAGTAAATTGTTTTATGTATGTTTTACATTTGATCATAACCTAATAATTTTCTGATAGTTAATCTTTTTTTATGATTCTCATATGTGTAGTAGTTAGCTGAATTATTCAAATCGACTAAAATGGTTATATCTTGGTTCAATAAAAAAATATCCTGGATGATGGGTGTTGGTCCCAAAGCTAAGTTGTTGACTGAATAAATAAAATATATGCGATTACACAGACATTAATGTATTAGATCTCTTTAGATGAGAATATTTTGATGAGAATATTACTGAGATGGTCGCTAACTTGCGTAGTTTTTGTATTGCGTGTACATATTGGACTTGGAGTTCATATATTACTGCAATGATTCCTCCAATGTCGATAAGTCTTAGAAGAGTGGACTTGCATGTACACAATCTCTCCGACTTTATCATTCTTGTTAACATTGTCTCATTATCATAAATCTGTATATTCTTAGAAGAGTGGATGAAGATTGCAACCTTCCAAATTATATGTACTGTGAGGAATATATATGTGAGTGTGTGTGTGCGTGCGTGCGTGCGTGCGCGTGTGTGTAATGATCAGTGAAGTTGAATACATAATTGAAAAAGCACACTCGTACATGTGCTGCTGTTTTGCATGCACATATATGCAAGCTCTTCCAGGTGTCTTTGCGTCCATTTTGTGCACGTCTTTAAAGGTGATTCGTGCACTTTTTTATGCGCAGTTGTGTAGTTGGGAATTGTTGCGGCATGGCGGCAAGGCGAGATTTGGAAAGTGGGAAAAAAAAAAAAACAGGGCACACTGATGATCCAAGACAATACCAGTACTTTTTTTTTTTTTTTTATAGGGTTGTGTTGCTTTTATATACATGCATGGTGCATGGAATGGAAGTATGTTTTTCTTTTCCTTGATGGAACGCATCTCAGTGGCATAAGAATGATGGAGGGAAAATTATGATAAAGGGAAAACAAAAATATTTATGTTCTGGTCCCTAATTCAAAAAATTTTCATAAAAACCATCCCTGGGTGGATCATATTTATTCTTTGGGGCTAGATGATTCATCATCGATACGAGTTATGAATTTTCCTTCTCCTCCGCACATCGACGGTAGAAATGTGCCAAGTAAAACAAAAATTTATTGTTTTGTGTGAAACAGTTTTTGCTATCATGTAATGCAGGAACTCTTGTTTTTATTAAAAAGTTTCGTTTTTGGATTGATGCTCTTGTTTTTATTTTAATTTTTCATTTTCGTATTAATCATGTTCTTTTTAAGCATAAAATTGGGTATAAACATGTTATGCATTGCACGTGTTTATGCACAGCTTCCAAGGACGCGCGTACTCTATTATTGTGAGTATTTGCAATATAGTTTTGTAAATGTTTTTTGAGTAACTTTTTTCTTATTACGTGATTCATTTTCATAGATGCTCGAAACAAGAATTTATCTAGTTAAGAATTTATATTTGATAATTGTGTGTGTGTGTGTGTGAGTGTGTGTGTGAGTGTTGTGTGTGATTGTAATTATATGTATATGTGTATGTGTATGTTTGTATATATATATATATGTTCATACATCATTATAAACTCACATGGACAAACAGGCACTCACACATGCGTGCACACACGTATGCACATGCACATATGTATTTGTATACATATCTACTACACTACATATAAGTTGATATTCGGTGAGATATTTTTGACAATGAACAATATATAATACATATATTCGGAAATTGTTTTTGGGTTTAGTATATCACTACCAAAGTTGTTATTATTGTTCTTGAAATCCTAGTGCAAGGTGCCTTGGTACAATTTTAACAATTATATATTTACAATTTAAAATAAACTTCGATTAGTAGGTTGTGATGAGAAAAAAAGTTATTACATTATTATTCGTCGAGGAAAATGATGTAAACAGTTTTATTAAACAAAAAAGAAGGGCACTATGGTGGGAACGTGGGTGTCAGTTTTCGATCAGAGTGGGATCCACGACCACTGCTCCGGCCCCATTTTCGTCTTCCTCACTGCCCCGATCGGAAACTGACACACCATTGTCTGTTCCACCCGTGGTTTCTCATTTCTGCGCCAGTGCACGTTGAGGTAATACCACGTCATCCTGTCTTAAAGTGATTAATTATTTGGGACGACGTAAGTTCCCTGGATTCTGTTTTATGATTGTACCCAAATGATTTGATTCGCACAAAACGATGACTAGATTCTTCATGTGGACTAATAATACTCCCAGGAAAGGACAGCTAATCTACGTTTTTAAACACTTATATGCTCGATTAATTTCGCATTTCTCTATTCCATGATGTAGGCGCGGTGGTTTATCCTTGGTCGTGGCTCTAGTTTTTATTGGAGGTTTTGCTTTCAGGTTACTTGGAACTGAAGCAGCAGGCAACTATATAAGATTTTATCATTATCAAGAAGCTTTTACCCATCAACTTGAAAGTTCTAGGAGGAGAAAGATGATTCTGAGAGGAAATATTGGGAGCCTCGTTGGAATGAAAAAAATACTATTGCTATGAAAAGCACGTCTGGAAATGGTGCTTGATAGAATAGCAGATATAATATCTGTCGCTACTCGTTTGTCTCCTTCGCAGGGTATTGGTGTTGCTTGTATGTCAAGTGGGCAGCTGACAGAATCAGCTGGTTCTCACTGTAGTTGTTCCAATTCTCTGCGTCATTCATCATCTCTTCCAGATTTCGCAGCACACCATTACAATGATGCAGAACAAGGTGAGCTTCTCAATGGAGCTAACAGGAAGTTGTATTTCTTGCAGAGGGATGATGTGAGGTCAAGTTTTTCAAAAGAGAAGGCGTTGAATTTGCAGAGTAGAACCCCATTGTTGCTAAGGAAATGCGTTAAGGCAGTGTTGATCCTATTGTGCCTTCTATTTATAGGTTTTTTCACTTATCTGCTTTTGTCCTTCCTTTATTATTATCTATCACAAGGAACAAGCAAGTTTTACGTGGTTCTTGACTGTGGAAGCACTGGAACTCGCGTTTATGTGTATTGGGCATCAATTGATCACAGAAAAGGCAGCAGCCTCCCTATTGTTGTGAAATCATTCACAGAAGGTTATTCTCAGAGGCTGAGAGGGCATGCATATGATAGAACGGAGACTGAGCCTGGCTTGCACATGTTGGTGCATAACACATCTGGCTTAAAGTCTGCAATAAATCCGCTCGTTCTTTGGGCAAAGAAGAAGATCCCAAAGCAGGCTCATAAGACCACCTCTCTTTTCCTGTATGCTACGGCAGGGGTTCGCAGGCTGCGACCTTCAGATTCAAGATGGCTTCTGGATGAAGCATGGAACATATTAAAGCAGTCCCCTTTTATGTGCCAAAAAGAGGGAATTAGACTTATAAGTGGAATGGAAGAAGCTTACTTTGGATGGATATCTCTAAATTACCAAACAGGTGTTCTTGGGTCTTATCCCAAGAAGGAGACATATGGAGCGCTTGATATGGGTGGCTCCTCATTGCAGGTTACTTTTGAGAACAGTAGAAGTTTACGAAATGAGAGTAACTTGAAGCTTAGAATCGGAGCTGCCAACCACCACCTCAGTGCCTATTCTCTTGCAGGCTATGGCTTAAATGATGCATTCGACAAGTCTGTAGCCCACATTTTCAAGAGGATCTCTAGTGCAGATCTGCTAAACAAGACGCTAGAAATCAAGCACCCTTGCTTACATTATGGTTACAAGGGGCAATATGTCTGTTCTCAGTGCATTAATGGGGGAGTGCTTCTGCATCTTGTTGGTAACCCAAATTGGGATGATTGTGCTTCCCTGGCTAAAGTTTCTGTTAATTTATCCGAATGGTCTGGTCAGAATCCAGGGAGCGATTGCAGCCTGAAACCTTGTGCTCTTCCTGACAGTTTACCTCATCCTTATGGCCGGTTCTATGCTACATCAGGCTTTTTTGTAGTGTACCAATTTTTCAACTTGACTTCAGAATCTGTACTTGGTGATGTTCTAGACAAGGGTCGGGAATTTTGCAATAGAACATGGGAAGATGCTGTGATGAGTGTTCCTCCACAGCCCTTTGTTGAACAATACTGTTTCAGAGCCCCCTACATCGTCTCCTTATTGAGGGATGGATTGCACATTCCAGATCACCAGATCATTATTGGTTCTGGAAGTATTACTTGGACCCTTGGGGTTGCCCTGCTGGAATCCGGGAAGACATTTTCAAGCAGGATGAAGCTACATAATAATGCTGCATTCAGAATTAATATGCATCCGATAGTTCTTATCGCCATTCTGATTTTCTCATTGGGGTTTCTGATTTACGCCTTATCTCGCATGGGCAATTGGATAAAAGCATATCTCAAGGGAATGCATCTTCTATTATTTGGGCATAACAGCGCATCTACAACTTCTGTTCTCAGCATTCCACACCCTTTCCGTTTCCAGCATTGGAGTCCTGTCAGTTCAGGTACTCTTTTATGGATTCTGGGGCTGTGATCTCTTACTCATTGTAGCAGGCACTGCTTTCTCATGTTTTCAATTGTCAAATGAGAAGTTTCTTGCTTTTGGGTACCTTTTATATGTTTTAATTCAGGAATCCAATTGGTTGAACTAGAAATCTCATACCTTCATGCATAATTTTTAGGCAGTTGATATGATATAATAATATTATTATTATTAATATATCATTAAAAAATATTTTTGATATAATCAAAGTTGAACATATGTTTTATAGTTCTTCACTTCAAGTAATGTGGTTGTATAAATATTTATAAACATGTATACATATGTATAACTATTTATATATAACATTATATGTTTATATAAACATATCAATGTTTATATATAATGTTATACATTTATATTTATTAAAGTATAGACATTTATTTTGTATTATCATATGATTATATAAACATATAAAAGTTTGTATATAATGTTATTTTTTTATAATATTTTTAGAGACAATAAAATTATAAACCATATATTTCAATCACATTAATTTGATCTCTCATTCTTCTATGAGAAATCAAATTTAATTAAGTATTTCTAGTCATATTACTATCGATGTATAACAATAAAATATAATTATTTAAAAAAATAAAGATATAATTATCTCAAAAAAAACATCATTAAAACAAAATCATTATATAATATATATTAGTCATATATATTTTAAATTTCTAATTAATTTGATTCATAAATTCATGATATGACTTAAAAAATAATGTAAATTAGGCTTCAATTTTATGAAAATGCTTCAAAATCAAAATATAATTGCAACTAATAACGGAAAGGTGGTTTGGTTGGTAGGGTATTGAATTCATAACTACATGAAGATTGCAATGTTCAATCCTAATTACTAACTAGCTATCAATATCATCAATTGATTGGCCAAGAATTAATTCCTCTTGTGGTTCAGGTAGATTGCTCTGGGTCAGATACCACCCAATTATATATATACACACTCACACACACCCACACACACACACACATATATATATATCTATATCCATGCACACACACACACACACATATATGTGTGTGTGTGTGTAGGTCTATATACACATATATATGTCTATACACACACATATACATATATATATTTGTCTACACACACACACATATATATATCTATATACCTATATATATATATCTATATACGTACATATATACATATCTATATACATACGTAAATATATATCTATATATCTTTATATCTATATACATACATACATACATATATACATACATACATATATATATGTATATATGTCTATATCTATATCTATAAACATACATACATATATATATATATATATATATATATATATATATATCTATATACATACATATAATCTATGTTAATATCAATTCAATTAAAGCAATCAATGTTGATAACTATAATAAAAAATGACATTTAATTAATCAATTGAGCTTGGTTTGTATAAACATGTATGTGTGCTCAATGCACAAGTTTCTTGGCTAGCATAAGGTTAGAGAAAGGTATATAAATATATGTCTCGACAAATCTTACCATTGATATATCAAAGAGGTCATATCTAATTGTCTTGAACCCGAGACTTATTGCTTTTGAGCGAATAAATGTATCATCGCATCAAAAACATGATCTATTTTAATTTTAATTTAGGCAAAGAAGTCACTATCGATGGACTATCATTAAAAATGGTATTGAATCCATCAGTTGAGCTTGAATATAAATTAGAGTACAACAGTGTGTGCATTTTGAGGAGAGATGTGAAGGAAAGGTACCTGAAGAATGTTCTCTAGCTCTTTGAATACAAAGTTAAGAACTCCATGAGACTTACCATATGAATAAAATTTCGAATCATCTTCTCTTTAAAAAGTTGATTATATTAAAAAAAATAAAACTACCTGAGAGTAAATTTTCGAGGCCACTTCCAGCTAGGACATCTCCTCATCAAATGCATAAAAATTTCCAAAACTTTAGGTGCACTGGCAAACTGCATGAACCTTCAAAAGAAAAAGTGACAATCAACTTAGGTTAGAAAACCAATTGGTGGGTCTTGTTTGTAACCTTTTGAGTATTCCTTGGGTAAAGCAAGTTTCATGATCTTATAATTGATCTGCTTTGATCTCGAGTGAAGAGCCTGCAAGACCTCTCAGTGATTCTATGACTTTTAACTGACTCACAAATAATTTTAAAAGACTAGTATCAAGCTACTCTGACTTCCCATTGCTCTTGATGAACAAAGAACACCTACAATGAACAAAAAATCAATGAACATATATATATATATATATATATATATATATCTAGAGAGAAAGAAAGATAAATAAAGATAAATAAAGATTATATATGCACATGTAAAAGATATTACATCATTATAGATAAAAAATCTAACAATGATGATTTAGGTGATAGTTGGAGCATAACATAGTCTATGGGTGTATTTGCATTCATATTCTCTAATTATATGTACTTCCTCTTATTTCAATAACTTTTTTAATATTCATTTATACTTATAGCAAATGAGAATATTAAGCGTGTGGTGCAGATCCTGGAAAATGCAAAAATAAAAAAAATGAAAAAAGATGATCAAATCAAATTTTGAATATTACGGTGCAAGTCTAAAACAACATGCATAAAATCACAGGTCCAATTGAGATTTGAAAAGAAGAATAGCTAAATATGTAGAATTTGAATTCCAAATTAGAAACAAAACTTAATGAAAAATATAGTAGTGATCAGTTGAGAAGAAAAAGAAAACGCATATATGATACCATCAACACTAAAACCAATTCTAAAATCCAAATTAAAGAAGATTAGTTTCTAAGAAATGCTCATATTCTTCTAACATAAACTCGAATGCCAAGCCAAATGAATCACATGATATTCATTTAGAAAAAAAAGAAACTATGATTTGTTGGGAATCAGAAACTAGATTATCAAATAATGACAGATTGTACGTCGACAAGATGCATCGTAGCGATATTCAAGTGAAACAGATACATCACATTAGAATTAGTTGATGAACCTCAGTTATTTTGTTTTGAAACTGCAATATCTAGCACAGAATGGCATGTGTTTCATATTTTATTATCAATACCAAATTGATCAAATTTAACTATAGAAAAGTTAAATTTGATCTCTCATGATGTTTTTTTTTCTAAGTTACAGAAGCGGAAAATAATAAGCATACTTTTTTTATCTAAGTTATAGAAGTAGAAAACAATAAACATACATTTAGTATTTCAAGTCCATAAAACCCAAAATAAATTAATCATTAAAAAACAAAGTTTACAATAACCATATGTTGTTTCTCTCATAGTGGAGAGTCAAAATCATATAAGTGATGAAAATAGAAAAAAGAAGAAAAAAAATTAGGGAAAAATGAAAAAAAAATTAAAACTAATTAATCTGTATCAACCAAACTCTGTCAGTGGAAATCAAATTGAAAGAAAGATAGAAATGTAATTAGTATTCTGAAGGAGAATACCATTGTTAATCTTACTTGGTAACAAGAAGTAGAATTATGAGTTGCACGTGCTCCTGTAGTCCCATTTCACATTTCCTCTTTTCCTCTTCACAAAGATAGATAAAAAGGTTTAAGTGGTTGAATGCCTTAGCATTTTTATATTTCACGGAAACTATAAATAAAAAAATGAATGTAAATATTTAAAAAAAAGAGACAAATATATAAAAGTAAACTAAAATTATACAAATTAAAAAATATAAATAAAAAAAAGAAATAGATTTTTATTTAACCATAAATGATATTATTTCATAAATAAAAAAAGTAATATATTATAATAAAGTATTTCATATATATATATATATATATATATATATATATATATATATATTAATGTTATAATTTCTTATGAATTCAATTTTTTTTATAAATATAATAAGAAATAATTATATAGCCATTAAATTTTATATTATTTGATATAAAAGTATAATTTATAAAATTTTAAAAATTACTTAAAGTGAAGTTTAATAAAATAAGTTATATTTATTATTTTATTAAAATGAAATATTAAAGTTAATAGAAAAGATCTTATTCAATTGCTTAATTCTTATAAATTTTAGTAGGGACAAAACATACAATTTTAAATTCAAATCAACTTAAGGTTAGTTTGGTAGTACTTTTCAAAAGTGTTTATAGGAATAAAAATTAAGTGTTTTTAGGACAAGGACAAAAAAACTTCATTAGTAATATTTTAAATAACTCTTTTAAAATCCTAAAAAAATAATTGAAGTGTTCTTTTAATAACCACACTGACATATTTATTTTTTAAATCATCAAGATTTTTTTGATGTAATTAAAACATCTATGTATTTATTTTTAAATATCAATTTATTGTTTTTAAATTTTATGAAATATTTGAATTTTTTTTATAATTCAAAAATTTCAAATCTTCTAGTAAATATTTTTTAAATAATTTTTATAATCATAAAAATAATTTTTTTTAAAAAAATATAAATATTTACTTGTTTATTCATTAATTCAGAAATTTTTATAATTTTATTTATTTAATAAAACAATTAAATATTTTAGTTTTATATTAGTAGTAATTTTTATGTTGGTTTATTTATTAATTATATAATTTTTACATAATTATATTTAAATATATAATTAACAACATTTATTTAATATACATTTTTATATATTAGTATAAAAAATGTATTTTTGTATATCTATACCTATACATAACTATATGTATAAATATATGAAATTATATGAAAAATTATATATACCTACATGTATAAATATTAGTTTAACTTTTTGTGTAATATATGTATGACCACGTGTACCTATATTTATAAATATATGTATACAAACATATAACATAATGTTTAACTATATGTGTATAACTATATATAAATATTTATATAACTATAAAAAAACTCTATATAAATAAATATAACTTCTATTTTTAACTCTATATACATATATGTATACATATATGTAAATCTATATAATTGTTTATAACAGTGTATACATTTATGTATAATTACATATAACTAATTGTATGAATATATATCTGTATATACATATATACAACTATATATTTAACTATATATAACTTTTTATAACTATATATACTATATGTATACTAACACATAATAAATGGGATAATACTAATTTGTTGTACTAACTTGAAATTAAATGACAAAAGATATAATATCAACAAAATGTAAGCACATAGCATGAGAGTGTCCATTGGTTAGGCTCATATTTGGGATAATACAAATAAGGGTGGTCCCACTATTACCTAATCCAATCCCTTGGGCCTCAGGCTCATATATGAACTTTTGTATGACAAAATATGTAATAATAGATATGTGTGTATAGAAGAAAATTTTTTATTCTTTAAGTAATTCTTCATTCTAACACCGCATTCTCTGTGTGTCTCTCTCTCCCTCTCCGATTATTTCTGTCATTCTCTTTCTTTTTTTTTCTTTACGTGTTACTCTCTCTTTCTTGTTATTTTCTTTCTCCCTCTCCTTTCTTGCTTGTTCTCTCTCTCCCTCTCTCATTCTCCCTCTTTCTTTCTCCCCCTCTTTCTCTCTCCAAATCTCTCCCCCTCTCTTTCCCCCTTTTCCTCTCTCCAAATCTCTCACCCTCTCTCACCCTTTCTCTCTCTCTCTCCCCCTTTCTCTCCCTCTCTCTCTCCCACTTTCTCTCTCTCCCACACAGACACACACACACACACTCTCTCTCTCTCTCTCACTTTCTCTCTCTCTTTCACTTTTTCTCTCTCTCTCTCTCTCCCTCTCTCCCACTTTCTCTCTCTCTTCCTCTCTCCATTTCTCTCCCCCTCCTTCACCCCTTTCTCTCTCTCTCCCACTCTCTCCATCTCTCCCTCTCCCCCTTTAAACTTTAAATTTCTTTCTTTTTGCTTTATTTTTTAGTGTAGTTTCATATTTTGCTCTCTTTATCAAGTGATAGCCTGATATCTATTAAGTTTTATCGTGCTATAAATTGCTTTATCAATTCATGTAGATCCAGCAAATGCATTGCCTTGATATTCATGACATTTAATTTTTAAATATTCATCTATACGTAATTTTATTTAATTATTAGTATATTTTGAAGTAATTGAATGTTAAATCCAAAATAATGTTTGAGCATTATTCTTTGCAAATAAAATAGTACAAAATGAGTTCAGATCATTAGTGGATGTACAAAAGATTTATGAATGGAATTTTGAATAATGATTTTTTGAGTGGGCTTGAAACTTTCATCAATTTTGCATGTAGTTAAGCGAGATGGATGGATGAAGAAAAAAATTAAGTGTCCATGTAATCATCACAAGTGTCTGAATATCTCTTTTCGTGATGTAAACACTATAAGATATGATTTGGAAAAATATGGCTTTATGCCAAATTATTTTGTTTGGATTTATCATGGGGAAAGTACAATGGCTCTGAACATTGATCAAAATGAGGGTATAGAATCATTTTTTTTGGTGAAGAAGCATCAAATAGATTCTATCGAATGATCATGGAAGCTGCTGGTGCTGACTTCAATATGGATACATGGATGAACCACCTAATCCTGAAGCTGAGAAATTTTATGAAATGCTTAAAGCTACAGATAATGAGTTGTGGTCTAGTTGTAAAACACATTCACAATTGTTACTTAAGGCTCGACTTAAGAGCATTAAGTCAGAAAATCATATATATGAGAAATTATTGATCAGGTGATAGAACTGATGAAAAAGATTATTCTGGATAATAATTTGGTCACTAACAACTTTTACAACACTAAGAAGTTACTATGAGGAATGAGTCTGCCAGTGGAAAAAATTAATTGTTGTTTCAATAGATGTATGTTATATTGGGGTGGTGATAGTGATTTAATTAGCAGTAAATTTTGTGATCATCCTCGGTTTAAAAAGGTATCTTGTGTTGTAGATATGCGACACAAATTAAAAGTTGCATTTAAGAAGATGTATTATTTTCTTTTAATTCCTAAGTTGTAGAGACTATATGCATCAAATGCTATAGAAAATGATATGAGGTGGAATTCTGAGCAAGAGGTTGAAGAAGGGGTAATGCTTCATCCATCAGATTCATTTTCTTGGAAGTATTTTAATCATATACCTCAAGATTTTGTAGCTGAAAGTAGAAATGTGAGATTGGGTCTCTGCACTGGTGGATTTCTACCATTCGGGCAATATAGACAACAATATTCAACATGGCCAGTGATAGTGACACCTTATAATATGCCTCCGTGGTTGTGTATGAGGAAGCAATATATATTTTTTGTCAATATTGGTTCCAGTGCTAAAATCCAAAAGACATGCTGAATGTTTTCTTATAACCTTTTATAGCATAGTTAAATCATTTGTGGGATGTTGGCGTGAATATATATAATATCTCAAAGAAGTAAAATTTCATAATGCGGGTGGCCCTTATGTGGACGGTAAGTAACTTTCATGCATATTCAATGTTATCTAATTGAAGTACTACAGGATGATTTGAATGCTCATATTGCATGAAAAAGTCTGATGCAAATAACCTCAAATTTAGTGGTAAATAGTCATGGTTTGATAATCATAGTAAGTTTCTACCTATGAATCATCCATTTTGAAGAAATAGAATTACATTTCGAAAAAATAAAACTTTGATGACAGTTACACCAGCAGTTCATTCAGGAGATGATATTATGATAGAGATTCAGAGTTTGGGCTTGAAGAAGATAACTGAAAAAAATGCTACCTAGAAATAATGGACTGATATGAAAAATATTTGACAGGACGAAATGTAGTATATTTTTAGATTTGCCCTATTGGAAGTCCAATTTTATTTGTGAAAACTTGGATGTAATGCATATTGAAAAAAATGAGTTTGAAATTGTTTTCAATACTGGCCTTACTGTAGATGGAAAAACAAAAGATACTTTAAAATCAAGTCAAGAGCTAAATGATTACTGTAGGCATCCTAAATTGAAACTAAACGAGGCAACAGAAAAATTCCTTAAAGCTCATTACACACGTGATAAGAAGGGAAGACTGATATTGTGTGATGGTCTAAAAATTCAAAATTCTCTGATGGATATGTGTCAAATATGGATAGATGCTTGTATATGAAGAATCTTAAGTTATTTGGAATGAAAAGTCATGATTGTCATGTCTTTATGTAGAGATTAATACCAATTGCATTTTGTGAATTACTTCCCTTAAGTGTTTAGAAGGTCATTATAGAACTTAGTTTGTTTTTGAAACAACTAACCACAACCACAATCAAAATAGATAACATTGTGAGGCTTGAGAATGACATTCCACTTATTCTTTGTAAGCTTGAATAGAATTCCCATTGTGTTTTTTTGACTCAATGGAGCATTTTCCGGTCCATTTTGCATATGAAGCAAGGATAGTAGGGTCAGTGCAATACAGGTGGATGAATCCTTTTGAGAGGTAAATACATATAATTAGCTGTGTTTTATTATTTCATACATAAAGTAATATTGTAATTTAATATAATTGAAACCTAACATTGTGGTTGTAGGTATCTTCGTAAGTTGAAATTGAATGTTAGAAATAAGGAAAAGGTTGGAGGTCAAGAATATTTAGATATAATTATATTTATATAATTATAAATATAATTATATAGATATATCTATATAGATATATCTATCTATATATCTTTCAAGGTTGGAGGGTCAAGAATAGATAGATACATAGAAATAAATAAATAAAGAAATATAGAAATAATGATTGATAGATAAACATTTAGATATACATATAGAATGATAGATAAATAGATAGAAAGGTAAATAGATATATTAATATATAGTTAACAGATAGATAGACAAATAGATAGAAAAATAGATAGATATATAGATAAATAGATAGATATACAGACATATAGATAACAAAATAAATTGATATATAGATAGATATACAAATTAATTGATTGATAGATAGATATATAGATAGATCAATAGATTGATAGACAAATAGATAAACATATATATATATATATAGATAGATAGATATATAGTTATTTAGAGAGATAGTTAAACATAAAGATAAATAACCAGATAGATAGATAGATAGATAGATAGATTGATTGATACATAGACAAATAAAAAGATATATAGATGGATAGTCACATAGAGAGATAGACATATAGACATGTAGATAAATAGATTGATTGATTGATTGATTGATAGAAAGTTATTTAAATAGACATACAGCTAGAATGATTGATAGACACATTAATAAAAGATTAATAGATAGATTTATAGACAGATTTATATATAGATTGATAGAAAGTTTGATATACAAAATAAAAGATAAATAGATAGAAAGATAGATATACATATTGATAGAATTGTATATAGATATATAGAAAATAGTCAGATTATTAGATTGATAGATATATTGATAGACATATAGTAAGATTGATAGATAGATAGATATAAAGATTGATAGATAAATAAAAAAAATATAGATAGATAGTATGACATATAAATAGACAAATAGACATACAAATAGACAAATAGATAAACAGACAAATAGATAAACAGACAAATAGAAAGAATGATAGATAGTTAGATAAATAGAAAGATAAATAGGCAGATAGACACATAGATAGACTGACAGATAAACAGATAGATAGTCAAATAGATATACAGACAGATAGTTAGAAGGATTGATAGAAAGATGGATAGATAGATAGATATAAAAATAGATAGAAAATTAGATAGATAGATAGATTGACAGAAAAAAAGATAGACATATAAATAGAAAAATCATATAGATAGATAGATAAATAAATAAATTAATTGATTGATAGAATGTTAGTGAGAGAGAAAGATTGATAGATAAAATGATAGACAGATATATTTATAGATTGGTCGATAAAAAGATAGGTATACATATAGATAAACAAATAAATAGATAGACAGATGGACAAATTGATTGACAAATAGATAGATAGATACATAGATAGACAAATATATATATATATATATATAATATAAAGATAGATATATGGTTAGATTGGACAACTAGATAAACAAAAAGATAAATAGATAGTTAGACAGATAGATACATAAATAAATAGACAGATTATTAGGTAGATAGACAAATAGATAGATAGATAGTATAATATAATATATATTCACATATAGATAGCTAGATTTAGAGAGAGATAAATAGATTGATAGATAGATAAATAAATAGATAGATTGATGGAAAGCTAGATAGAGGAATACAAAAAATATATAAATAGAAAGAAATAATGAAATATAGACAGATAGAAAGACTGACAAATAGATAGATATATAGATAAACGGAAAGATAGACATATATATAGGCAGATAGATAGAATAGAAAGATAAAAGATAAATAGACTAACAAATATATAGATAAATAGATAGATTATACACACACACACACACACACACACACACACTGAAAAATAGATATAGAAATAGAGAGATAGAAAGATAGATAAAAAGACAAACAAAAAGACATAATGGTAGATAGGCAGATATAAAGAAATAAAAATAGATAGATAGATAGCTAGATAGAGAAATAGAGAAATAGATAGATAGATATACATATATATAGGTAGATAAACATATAGTTAGAGAGATAGATAGATAGACTAAAAGAAAGAGAAATATATAGATAGATAGATAGATATAATAATAGGCATATAGATAGAAAAATAGACAAATAGATAGACAAATAGACATATAGATAGAAAGTCAGATAGATAGATAGATAGACAGATCAATAGGCAGATAGATTGATAGACAGACACATGGATATGTAGATAGATAGACTGAAAGATAGACATATAGATAGAAAGGTAGATTGATACACATATAGACATACAGATAGATAGATAGATGAGCAAATAGAAAAACAAAGAGATATACAATTTGATAGATAGATACATAGATATAAAGTAAGATAGATAGATAAATAGATTAACTTATAGATAGATAGATAGATAGATAAACAAATGGATAGACAGATAGATATATAGATAGAAAGATATAAGATAAATATATAGAAAAATAGATAGACAGAAATATATAAAAATAGATAGACAGATAGATAAATAGGTAGATAGACAAATAGTTTGACAAATAGATATACATATAGATAGACATATAGATTGACAGATAAATATACAAATAGATAGATATGAAGACAAACAAATAGATAGATAGATATATAGATTGATTGATTGATAGATAAAAAGATAGACATATAGATAGACAAATAGATAGATTGAGAGAATGAAATAGAGAGAAAAATATTGATATAAAGATAAATAGATAGATATATTGTTAGATAGAGAGACAAACAAATAGATAGATAGATAGATATATAGTTTCATAGAAAGATTGTTAAATAGATAGATAGACAAATAAATAGATAGTTTTATAGATAGTTTTATAGATAGATCAGATAGTTAGATAGATTGATTAATAGATAGATATATAGATAGATAAATATACAGATAGATAGATAAATAGATAAACAAATAAATAAAAATATATATAGAAATATATTTATATAGATATAGATACATAAATATATAGATAGATTGATTGATAGATAGTTAGTTATATAGATAAATAAAAAGATAATTAGACAGATAGATAGACATATAGGTACACAATTTGAAAGACAGATAGATAGATAGTCATATAGATAGAAATATAGGTATATAGATAGATAGATAGACATATAGATCGATAGATTGATTGATAGATAGATAGACAGATAGATAAACTATCAGATAGATAGAAAGATAGGTATATAGATAGACATATATATTGACAGATGGATATAGAGATTAATAGATAGATTGATAATTAGATTGATAGATAGAATTATAGACACTTTGATAGATAGAGAGATAGATAGATATAAAGATAGACAGATAGATAAATAAATAAATAAATAAATAGATAGATAGATAAATAGATAGACAAATAGATAGATATAAAGATAGATATAAAGATAAAAAGATAGAAATATAGTTAGAAAGATATATAGACAAATATATATAATTTACTTATAGAGAGATCGATTAGACAGATTATTAGACTGATGATAGAAAGATAGTTAGATAGATATATAGAGAAATCTATATACATATTTATAGACGGATCGTTAAACAAATTGATAGACAGATAATAATACAGATTGATAAATAGATAGATATAAAGATAAAAAGATAGAAAGATAGATAGATAGACAGATATATAAACAAATAGATAGACGAATAGATATACAGATAGATTGCTATATAGATAGGAAAATAATTATACAAACAGAAAGATAGAAAGAAAGAAAGATAGATAGATAGACATATAGATAGAGAGTTAAATAGATAAATAAATAGATATATAGATAGATAGATATGTTTAAAGATTGTTAAACAAAAAGATAGTCAAATAAATAGAAATATTTATAAATTGATCAAGAGATAGATAGTTAGACAAATTTATAAATATTTAGTTAGATAGTTAGACAAATATATAAATATTTAGAGATATAGATTGAAAGATAGATGAATAAATCAATAGATAGATAGATATACATTTAGATATTTATATAGATGCAAAATAGTTAGACAAATAGATAGATAGATTGATAGTTAGCTAGATAGATAGATATAAATAAATAAATAAATAAATATATATATATATATATATAGACAGACAGATGGATAGATAGATAGATAGTCATATAGATAGATAGATAAATAGACAGAAATATAGCTAGTTATATACTTAGATACTTAGATAGATAAAAACAAAATAGAGAGGTAGATAGACATATAGAATGGTTGATAATTAGATAGATATATAGACTGATACATAGACATATAGATAGACAAATAGATAAACAAAATGATAGAAAGATAGCTATAAAATAGATAGACAGATAGATTGACAATAATATTTATAGATATATAGATAAACATATAAATAGATAAATAGATAGATAGATAAATAAATAAATAAAAATATTGATGATAGAGAGATAAATAGATAGATATACAGATAAATAGACAAATAGATAGATAGATAGACAGATAGATAGACAGATAAAAGTCAGATAGATTGTCAAATAAATAAATATATGATAAATAGATAGATAGAAAATTGATTTACAAATAGATAGAAAGATTGATAAATTTATAGATAAATAGATGGATAGATAGATAGATATATAGATAGAAATAAAGATAGATATATAGATAGACAGACAGATAGTTAGTTAGTAAGATTGATAGAAAGATAGATAAACAAAAAATTAGATAGATAGATATATAGATAGCTAGATAGGTAGACAAATAAATAGGTAGATATCTATTTATTTAACTATATATAATTATAAATATTCTTGACCCTTGAAAGAGATTATAAATCATGATGTTTTTTTTTGTTTTTTTCAATATCCAATGAGCTGTATTTAGGTTAATCTGTCAAAAATTATAGGAAATGACTAATTTTATTGAGTGTAACTCTTCCATATCATTTGGAAAGTGATTGGTATGGTTAATATTAAAATATTTAGCTACAAGATCATTTAATTTCTTGGTAAATTTGCCAATGATCATAAAAGATTGAACATGTCTTTCTCTCATGGTATATATTATAAGTCTTGAGTGGTTAAATTTTTTTGTTGTTGGCTCTATATGAATTTGTATTGGTGAAGACTAGTAGACTACCTCATTATTTGGGTCTAAATGGGATTTTCTTTCTAAAGATATCTCACTCTTTCCATGCTAAATATATTCTAAATTTATTAGTAGATATAATAATTTATAGAGTAATATTATACTAATTACCAACATGTTTATATGGAGTAGATTAACAATTTTCTCTACTAACTAGTGATCCAAGCATATCTTCTGGCAAAATAGGAAGGATAATAAATCTAGGTGGAACAATAAGGTTTATATTTTTCTAAGCTCATCAAAATTGATTCATTATTAAAAATATATATCCATTTTTATCATAATTCTGCTAGTCTTTGATGAGAAATGCTTGTATCATTTTTTGATATTAAAGTATTCAATGAAAATATATCTTAAAGGCATAGATGTGAACTTATCCTATTTTAGAGAGTGATAGAGGACAAAACAAATGTCTAAAGATTTTGGGAGAAAAATTAAATAGTTTCTTTCTAGGAAATAAGATTTGAAAGATATGTGCCGAGAAAGCATAAAAAATATTTGATTAATAAAATAGAATATGATTATAATCGTATCTTTCAAAAAAAAATTTGATACGCTATCTAAAAAGAAAACTCGAGCCATTTTAATAAGATGATAAATCTTCTTTTTAACCCTATTTTGTTAGAATGTACTTAGGAGTATCAAATAAGTTGTGTTATGCTAGTAGGAACTAATTTTTTATGGCCTAGTCAAGCTATCATGTCATGCTAGTATGTCCTGATTTTGTATGGCTTAGACAGGCCTCCATGTTGTGCTAGTAGGTCCTAACTTTTCGTGGCCTAGTCAAGTCATTAAGGTGTGCATGACATGATATGAGATGGATTACCATGCTATGTCATCCCATGTTGGCATGGCTTAATGGTAGGTCAGCCCGACATGGCTTGATTAGCCTATTGGTTGGCACCGTCATGTTAGGTTGGATTTGGATCATGTTGGGTCATACTAGTTTTGGGCGGTCAATTAGGCCAATAAAAAATTATAAAATATTAAATTTTTTTAATATAAAATATAAATATAAAATTAAACAAAACCATACTACAAACTCTATTGTAAATTTATAGCTGACTCGTGATATTGTATGAATAAAATAAATAATTAAAAAAATATTTTATATTCAGCTCACAATATCATATAAAAAATAATTATACAATCAAAATATACTTTAAAGAAAAACTTAAAAATATAAACATTAAGTCATGATTCTTGAACATAAATATAAGCAGAAGCATGACTAAAAAGAATATGCATTGCATTTTGTATATGAATTCTCTAATAATCGAGATTAGTCTTTATATATAGTACTAGTATAGTTAAAAGATGCAAATCATGATCATCATGCATGATTCAAAAGCTAGTGTTTGTGGTAGCGTAGCCTCAAGATCATCGATGCCTCATAAATTATTTATTTATTAGCAATTTTTTTTATTTTATCTTTAATGTCTAATTTTGAATCTTTCTAATATTTTAAGCAAGAATGTATTTCTATTAACATCTGGATCTTTTTAATATTTCAATATTATATTAATATCGAAGGGATTAGTAAATTATCTGTCATTTTAGATAGTACAGAAAATATGGATTTGTATAATTTTTATCAACTCAATATATCTAAATTTTTATTATCATCATGTGATAGGATAAGATAGTGATTGAGATCCTAGTATTGAGATAATTCACTCATATTCAACGGATTACTCTATTGTTTATTCCTAGCTAATTGAATAAAAAAGTAATTATCTTCAAATACAATATCTATGTCTGGACTTAGAGCCTCCCTATAACTATATTCTTTATGTTGTAATATATAATATATTATCTAATTTTTTATAAATTCAATCAAGTTTTGTTCATGCTTATAGATATATATCTTAAAATAGTTTGTATTTCTTTCATCTTAATTATATGATCCATATAAATAGCTAAATTAATAAAAAGTTAGAATAGATGATTAATATTTTAAATATTTAGTTTTCATTTCAATAGCTATGACACTAAATATATGATATCATTTATACTTATTATATATATCTTTAATCATGCACAAGTAATGCATCCAAGTACAATCCAAGTGGTGGAAGTGTACATAGATAAATAAATATTCTTCGTATCATAAATTTTTTTTTGAAATTTTAAAAAAGAAATTTTTATATCTAGTTTGAATTACCAATAATGAGTTATTCATTTTAACTATTAATATAGTTGGATATCATGTATTAAATATTGATAACTAACATATGATTTTAAAATTCTGTAGATATAATTCTAATAGTATTTTATATCTTTTTAAAATTGTTTTAGGTCTGCTAATAAACATTAATTATTAAACTTTTATTATTTGCTAGTTATCCAAAGATAATTTAGTAAATTTTTAATATTTTTTAATATTAGAAAAATAATTTTTATTTTATTTGTGCTATTAGGTTAATTATGTGATATATATATATATATATATATATATATATATATATATATCTAATATATAATATTTTATCTCATAATTATTCTCTAATAGTTTTGCCAAACATGTTAATAGCGATATAATTATTCAAAGTATTATTGTGTTGTGATACTAAAAATTTTATCTTGAATGTTATTTTCTTTAAAGTTCCTTGTTATATACTCATATATAGCATAATGGATGGTGAGTCTTGCAAATGACATGTAATTATGACGACAAGTCTAGATATTAGATGTTATGAACACCATTCTAATTATATTTTTATAAGTTGTTAATTATTAATTTTTTAATTTATAATATTGTATTATATTAAATATATTGGTAGGTCTAGGAATTCTATGCTAAATAGACTGAAAATATGTTTGTATAATAATGATTATCTTAGGATTTTCTAAAAATATAATTAAAATACAAATTATTATAATTAATTTGGTCACGTTTTTCTCACAAAATCATAATGATAAATGAATGGATAAATAAAATTAAAATTGATCCAATTACAAAGGATTGTCGTTTACTAGAATTTGCCTAGAATCTAATGTATTATATATTTTTAGTATATTGAATGATATTTTCTTAAGGTGATCAATCTCGGTGCTACTAGTATTCTTATAAGTATATATTTTTTATAATATGTATATTATATTGAATATTTTTTGATACTTTTAGTCTTTTTAATTTTAATTATTTTAAAATATATTCATATTATTAAAGTTTGTTTATTTTTAGATTTTTTAGACAATTGGATTAACACTTTGAGAGATGATCTCGTTTTGGTCATGGATTTTTTGGCCGTATTTTTGTTATTATCTATATCTATGTTAAGTTTATTATAATTTAAATTATTAGTAATAAATTTTTATTTTATTTATTAATTTAACTTTTTAAAAAAAATTAAGTTAATTTTTATTTTATTTATTTCAAAATTATAATAAATACCTAAGCTTTATTTGTGTAACATGTCATCTTTTTTTCTTAATTAGTATCTTGTTGCCTTGTAGACTTGCAGTAGTAGTTCATACTTAGAACTTAGGAGTAATCATTAAGTAAAGCTGGTCGGCCTTATCAAAGGAGAAGATGAAAATGAGGAGAGAAAATGTAAATATATGAAAAATGAAATATTGTAATATCATATTTATAAACATTATTTATTAAAAAAAATATTTTTTCATTTTTTTAAATTTTTGTTTATATATCAGCAAATTTTTGAAAGTCATCCAATATTTGTCTATTAACTATTAGAAGAAATTTGACAGATAAAAAAATTATTTTTATCTTTTTTTTTGGCATTGACAATGATATGACATTTCCTATCAATGTCTTTGTCGAGGTAGGGGAAATATCCCATTACGTTTAACATAATGGGTAGGGGGGTAATAGGTATTTTTGTTTTAAAAAAACTTGTGCCCTATGCTTGCATGGATTGTGCTAATGTGCTACGCATGTGCATTGTGCATAGCATGGAACAAAGGTTGAAGCATAGTTAGATTTGGCCCAGCAATCACAAGTCATGTCATAGACTATCACAATCATGATCAAAGCATGGACCTTGTCTGTCCCGTGCCGGGCCTAACTCACCATAATTAGGTCGATCCTCGTATCATTCTTGGGTTGCCATTTCACTTGACACTGCTAAATATGTTAGAATTGTAAATTTGCTATTTAATCTCATTATTTATATAATAAATGCTAAATCAGTACAACATATACTTTAATATATTATTATTTTAATTTTTTTTTTGTATTTTTATTGAATTTAGTTTATTATTATTATTTAATAAAAAATCTAAAATTTAGAAAGAACATGCGATCTATCATTTAAAAAATATATTTTCTATGGTCACATCTATAATAGGCTCTCATATGTGAAGTAAATCAGATTGAATGAGTTCCTACTTAATTTAGATTAATGTGTATGATATGAACTTATGGTAATCTTTCATAGTTTACATGTTTTATTTGTTGTGATCGAAATTTATTTAAGATTAAAGTAAAATATTTTGAACTTAGCTAGTGGTCTGTGACTAAGCTGAATACACAAGTAATATATCTAAAACTCTCAAACATTTTGATGAAATCTGCTCAATCTCAGTCATCAGATGAAGTCTTCCTATCAATTTTTCGATCTTAACATCTTGTAAATAAACATTGTTAAAAGCTGTGTTGCACGGATACGCCTAGGAGCTGCCGTGTCCACGTGTCCGACACGTGGACACGTGGACACGGGTCGGACACGCGTCGGATACGTGTCCGATACGCCGCGTGGCGTATCGGACACGAATCCGTATGGGATACGCCACGTGGCGTATCGGATACGCATCGGAGACGTATCCGACGCGTTGTTCGGAGACGTATCCGACGCATTTTTGGAAACAGATTCCAAAAATGCGTCGTTTTTTGGAATCTGTATCCAAAAATGCATTTCGGGAGGGGGGGGCGGGAGGGGGTTTCGGAAGGGGGGGCGGGCGGGCAGGAGGGGGTTTCGGAAGGGGGGGCGGGCGGGAGTGGGTTTCGGAAGGGGGGGCGGGCGGGAGTGGGTTTCGGAAGGGGGGGCGGGTGGGAGTGGGTTTCGGAAGGGGGGGCGGGCGGGAGTGGGTTTCGGAAGGGGGGGCGGGCGGGAGTGGGTTTCGGAAGGGGGGGCGAGAGGGGGTTTCGGAAGGGGGGGCGGGAGGGGGTTTCGGAAGGGGGGAAGGGGGGGAAGTAAAATACCTAACATTTTGTTTACATTATTTTAAAATACAAAATTTTAAATTATTTTAAAATACAGTATATTTAATTATTTTAAAATACCTAATATTTATAATTAATAATTTTTATTTTTATTTTTATTTTTTTTATCATGACGTATCCTAGCCGTATCCGTATCCTAGTTTTTTAGAATTTGCCGTGTCCCCGTATCTTGCCGTGTCGTATCCCCGTGTTCGTATCCGTGTCCGTGCAACATAGGTTAAAAGTAAAGACAATCAAAATTTATTTATCCGAAAAGATAATTCATAGACAATAAATAATAGGACAATTAGGAAGAAGTATGAAACATAAAAGTAACAAGAGTTCAAGTTGAATAATACATACCTAATGAATTTCAAATATTTATTATTGACTATAATAATATTTTCAGAATAAGAAAAGAACACAAAAAAAAAATAATATAATTATCAATAATGTAAATGTTTGATAATATATTAATAATCAAGGAGATATTTCTAGTAAGTATTATGGTAGATGAATTATATAAGAATTTCTGGATGTCTATGATAGTCTTCTTGTCTCTCTTATTACTGTGTATTATTGAGTATATTGAATTAATTTTTTTCTTTATCTATATTTACTATGATAATTCTTATTTATTTATTTTTAAATAAAATTATATTAAATTCTAATTTATGTAAATTTGAATTATAATTTTATCTTTATATCTTTTTTTTACTTTTAAATGTGTAAAAAAAAAGGAAACCCAATTGGGGTTTTTGCCGCATCCCACTATTCACACCACAACACTTGTCTTCATTAGGGGTGCTAATGAGATGAGATAATTTGCAAGCTACTCGAACTCGACTCGTCAAAACTTGACTTATGTGAGCTCGAGCTGGACTCAAAATTTTAACGAAATGACTAGAGCAACTCGTAATTTGACTCGAAAAGCTCGCAAGAAACTCAAAAATATTTTATATATAAAATTCAAATGTTTTTTTTTTAAATTTGATATTTTTACTTTAGGGGTATCATAAATAATATATCTCTAATTTTTATTCTTAAAAAATCATAAATTTTTATTATTTATTTAGTTATAAATATATTTATTTTAGAAATAATTAATTTTCTTAAAAAATCATAAACTAAAGCTTGAGCTAAGTTCGAGTTTGTGTTTTCGAGTTCGATTCGAACTTTATTTTTCAAGCTCACGAGCTTTCAAGCTCGTATTGAGCTTGGATTCGAGTTTTCAAGTTTGAGTCGAGCTTAATTGAACTCGAACTCAATTCACGTCACCAGCATCCTTATTCATCATGCTCACCATCATGTGCACAACCATTACACCAAGACGCACACCTCTTGCTCACCACCATCATACTACAATTCACATCTTGTGCTCACCACCAAAAGCACTACTAAGCACTACCACATTGCCTTGAGTTGATTGTGAGCCTTTGTGTTTTGTTAGTTGCACATAGTGGGTGTCCAACCACAAAAAAACAATGATGATGCACCTCATTCTTAGTGAACACTTACCTACAGACATAAACAAAATAAAAGGGGAGGATATACTTTAGGGTTTACAAACCTTGATTTGATATCATATTAAACTTTCAAAAAATGAAATAAAAAATAATACTTGATAATAAATAATATACAACTCGTGCCCTTATATATTGAGCAAAAGTGATTTGAGCAGCCTACAAAAAAAAATACTAACATCAAAAAAAGAAAAAGTTGAATAAAAATCATAATAGTTGTCTCTATGATTATAATATTATTTGTGAGTACCTAATATGCGAGTTGTCCTAAATCATATATGTAGGTGATTATAATATTTAAATTTTTGATGTTTAATGAAATTTTTTTTTTATCGTCTTTCTTTTCTCATTCCTTTCACCCTCAATTCACTCAAAACACTAACAAGTCCATACTATAGTGTATTTACAAGGTTGTTATGTTAGTATAGGGGCTAAAAGAGGTTAATATACTAACAGTATTATTTATCAAAAATCATAAAGACTATATTTAATGAATCTTAAATCCGAGACTATTACTAATGAACAAAAATATTTATTGTCACATAAAGACATGATCTTTAACATATACTGGCAATACTACTGTTTCTTAGATGTGTAGTCATTATAGTATTATTATTATCTAAAAATATTTAATTTTAGAGTTCTTATAAGATTTGATATTTATGTTGTAATCACTCACTTATGACATTGTTAATTGACTTTCTAAATTAAATTTAGTTGTTGGATCAAATTTTAGTTAAAATATAACCATTAAATCTAGATATAAATATTGAGAATCATTTATAACTGTTAGATCAAATCAAGATTCAATTGTCACCAATCGATAAGAAATTTGGTTGTTGGGTTAATTCTTTTAACATAGGTACATTTTTCATATATGGATGTTGAAAGGACTAAAATTCAAATATGGATGTTGGATTAATCAATGAAGCGCCTCTTTGAGGTCATTAAATTTTTCATAAAAATCTTCAAAAAATTAATAAAAAACTATGACATGTTATGACAACTTCTTGATTTTTCTCTGTTTTAAAATTGGTGATTTTTTAATCCTCCCATATTTTTGTGCATGAAGATCACCTCTTGCAATAATATTAGGGAAATCTTTGTTTTTAATGATGTTTTGTGATTTTTTATTCTTTCAAAATTTTCATGTAAATACCGTTTTGGGGTGGCCCAATATTTGTTTTTAATCAAGTCGAGAGAAAATATGAGTACTAATATATGTTGTTAGAGAACTATTTAAATATTGTTATTCTAATCTAATGAAAATAATTTTCTTGGAACACATCTTTTTTGACATTTTCAAATACTTGTACTTTCATGTCTAAAGGTATATAAACTTTTTTTAATGGGTAGTGTTACAATTATTTTCACTTGTTATTGTGATAGTTGCATTATTTGTTTTTCATGTTTATTTACTTGTTAGTTTAGTTAAAGAAGTGTAGTATTTTGCTAGTTACCATCTTATGATATTAAGATAATTAAATGTAATTTTTTTTATATTATTGATGAAATATAAACTTAAAAATCAAAATAATCAAAAAAGATGGGGATTCCCTATAAATACTGGCAATTGGATTGGTTATCCTATATATTGAGTGTTCTCATTCATAAATTGTAAATGTAAGAAAAAAAATAAAAAATAAATTGATAAATGATCATACCTCAATTAAACTATGACTTAAATATTCAAAATATTAATCTTAGAGAAAATAAAAGGGGATTGAGGTCTCTTCTAGATTTTTGAGAAGATATCAATTAATTATTGTGTCGTATGAATATAATTATTTAAGAAATATCTATTTAGATTGCACAAATATATTATACTTAAAAATTTATAATATATTTGTGCAATCTAAATAGATATTTATTGATTAGTGGTTACATGTTTTGTTATTGTATTATCACAATATAGAATAGTTATAGATAGAAATAAGTAATCATTCATCAAGATAATGCATGATCCATAATTTCTTTTAAATAATTATTGTCATTGCTATGAATTTTATCTCAATTAGATATCGAGATTCTTATTTATTTTTTATTTTTCTAGAAAATAATATTATAATTTAGAAAAATATAAAATTATATACTTGACTTTGCTTTTTTGCAAGTATGTTCCTGACCCAAATCTAAAAAGTTATTTTGGTTGAAAATATCTGTCATCACTAAAAGAAACACAAAGGATTGAAGATTTTTTTTCACATGTTTTATTATATGAAAAACTATGTATAGGTGAATATGTCGTAAAAGTTTTAGGAAATAATTTATTAAATTGATAATATAAGTTAATTTTATCTAGATTATAATTAGAAAATTAATTTTTTTTTGATTTTTCTGTGTGTAGTAGAGTCGGCTAAACAGCTCTCATTAGACAAGAAATCAATACTTTGCTCAGTAAGAGTTCACAAAAACACAACTCATTAGGCTAATATTTATGAGATTATTATTTGTATCTCTTTTGCGGCAACGTAAAATTTTTTTTAGAGTATGTCATGTCTATCTCAAGAAAATAATGGTGATTTTTCAGATTAATCATTTGAATCTATAAAGAAAGACTTTTCTTGATTTGTGTGACTTTAAACTTATCTTTTTTTTCATAATAAGGATGTAATTCACTTATATAATTAATATAATTAATTTATTTTGTTATATGAATTTATATAAAAAAATAAATAAATATTTATAATATATTTGTGCAATCAAAAAGAATTAACTATAGTAAAAGTCTCATAAATCATTCTCATTGACTATTTTATGGTATTCAATATTTTTCATAATTTATAAAATGAGTATAATTATATACAACAAAATTTAGGTGGCTAAATATACATTGTTTCCACAAGCTCAATGTGAAGAAAAAATTTTTCGCGTATAATTGATATATCTTTCATCCATGAGAAATTATTAGTAATATAAGAATTTATATTGAGATTAACTTAATTACTTGAAAAAAGTATAATAATAATTGACATTAAATGTACAAGTGAATTATTTTGTAATAAGTCTCTTCTTTAATATTTTATATTCTCATGTGGGCTAGTATTCATTAGAGGTGTCAAACGGGCCGGCCTGGGCCGGCTCGACCCGTTTTATTAGGGCACGATCGTGCTATAGTGCTGGGCCGGGCACGGCATGGTACAGTAACTGTGTCGTGCCCGGCACGGCCCGTAGGCATGGCAGGCCGTGCCGTGCCGTGCCGAACCCCCTCTCGTGCCCGGCCTGGCCATACAGGCCATGGCAAAGGCAGACCCGAGACTCGAGAGGCAGGCAGAAATTTTTTTTTTTTTTATTTTTTTAAAAATTTTATATATTGTAATGCTTAAGTGTACAGTATTAAATATAAATATATTTAAAAATGTTAAAAATAAAAATTAAATAAAAAACAAAGTTTAGAAATTTTTTTTTATCAAATTCAAATTAGTTTAACTTTTATTATATTTATTAATTATATATTAAAGTTATTAATTTTTAAAAAAAATTTAAATCGTAAAAAAAATAAATCAATACATTATGTTAGTAAAAATAAAAATTTAAAAAAATTAAACAATACAAATGAAAAATTACCAATCATCCATTTGAAACCGAAGGTCTGAAGAAAACAAGTATCAGTTTCAACACAACGTACAAACAAAGCGTACAAATACAATCAATAAAAAAAACATCGAAAACAAAAAACAGCAGATCATCGTCAATCGGCATATCATGAGAATCATCAGCCGCAACATCAAGATCAGTATCATATGGATCATCATCATCAGCAATCAACTTCTCCGTCATCGTAGTGGATGTGGATCCGACTGTAGTGTCTGTCCCAGTCCCAGCTCCAGCACGATCATGGATGCTAAATCTCGATTCCTCCCAATCCTTCAAACATGCCAAGGCCTCAACCATATCTGGACGTAATCTCGATCTCCTATCTAAAATCACGTTCACTGCAACAGAAAAAGCAGACTCCGATGCTACGCTTGACACCGGAGGAATCAGTAAATCCCATGCCATCCTAGATAGCACGGGAAATGTGGACTCATATGATTTCTACCACTGTAATAAATCAAGATTCTTAGTATCAGAATGTGATAGGATTGAGCAGTAATCGGTATCTAAGTACCGAGACAGCTCACTCCTATGTGATTGTCCACCCCTACGTTTCTCCCTCGCTAGCTGAATGGAAAAATCATCATCTTCGAACAATGTATCAATGTCCGTAATCACAGTCTCACTACTACCATCATCATACCTAGTATCATAGTATGTGAATAGGTCAGTCAACTTCTCGTGAATGAACCCTTCAGGTGGCTCTTCCAGGTTCATGCACGAGGAAATGAAAGTCAGGGTGTTTTCTACCCCTTTCACCTTAATCCTAGGGTCCATGCATGCAACGAGGTAATAAAGAGATGGAACGGTGGACCAGTACTTTAAGTACTTGGTCTCCATCTCTGCAACCATATGGCTAAGTGTCGGGTCAGCTCGATACTTCCTAAACATGCTACTAATGTTGCATATGCACCGGAGTGCAATGCAAGTGGTGGGCGTATAAACCGACGAACACATGTTCGTCGTGTCATAAAATATCTTCAGGAATTTTATAAATGAAATTCCTGAAGCCCAGTCAGTGTTGTCAATAATAAGTTCATCACTCTTATTATTGACGTAGTCGAATATCACGTGTTCGTATCAAATACATGATTCCAACATCAGGTATATGTAATTCCAATGATGTCTCACATCCAATTGGAATTTCTTCTTCTTAAGATTCGCAGACAAACAGAGAGTACCAAACTCTTGTTGTCTGCCAGGAGTGCGAATATACTTTAGTGCATTGCGTATATTATCCAACGCGGGGGAACACACCTTCAAACCCGCTTGAACAATCAGCTTAATCACGTGACACATACATCTGACATGAAAGATCTTACCTAATGGTGCGTCTCTAATATTCCTAACAAATATATTGATCGCTACTCCATTATTAGAAGCGTTATCAAATGTGACACTAAAAATTTTATTTTGAATTTTATATTCCCTAAAGATTTTCGTCATACACTCAAAAATGGCCGGGCTATCATGAGGATGAAGAATCTCAGTGAATCCTAAAATTTTTTTATTGATTGTCCAGTTAGAATATACATAGTGACTCGTGAGACATGCATAAGAAGAATCATCGTGACTTGTCCATATATCGGACGTCACGGACACCACTCCACTATATGTCATAAATTTCTTAATTATTTTTGTTTTTCTAACTTATATATCTTTATATTTGTCATTCCTAGATGTGGACCTAGGAATCCTATAATAGGAATGTTGAAAATAAGTCTGCATAATACGCACTAACCTTGGATCTTTCGAAAATCTGATCGGAAGACCCATCAATGTGATGAGCCTGACCATGCCGTCCCTACCCAACTCACTGGAGTATATGAAGGGAGTAAACTTTGAGACTGAACTCGATCCAGTCTCAAAAAATGTAGTGCCAAGTTGGGTTTGCCTAGGATCTAAGGGTCCATGTTTTTTGGTGCATAATTTGGCATGTATCTTAAGGTGCCCAGTCCCAAATGAACTCTTGCATGTTAATAGTCACATACAATATTTCCACTATGTCATTTTTTGTTCCTCACCCCTAACATTTTTTTGTGTTATGATTTTAAAATGAGTCCAAACTACAGAAATCCTTTTAGTTTTTTGTTTTTTAGAACTTTGGGTTGAGATGACTGGAGAAACCAAAGTTTCAGCAGCCTCAGACCTCTGTGTAATATTTTCATTTTTCAAATTTAAATACGTGTCAGGTGTATTTGTCATTTTTTATGATTTTTATTTTTTTCTAATTTTTTTCTAGAGAGAGAAAATATAGAGAGAGAATAAAAAGCATAAAATAAATTAACCGGTAAAAGCAGTGAGGTCGGTCACGTGCACGGTGCACCGCAGCAAGCTCTAATGTTCAAAACTCAAGTCGAGTTTCACGAAAATCCAAGCCGAAAGCAAAATCCCGAGGCTCGAGAGAGAGATGCACGGTTTATGTGAGAGAGAAAATTTTGAGAGGATATATGTTTTTGAAAAATATAAATGTTATAGAGAGGGGGTAGAATTTATAGATTAAAGATATTAATTTTTTATAAAAAAGATTTTTTTTTATATTTTATTGAATTTTTAATAATTATTTAGGGGCCAGAATCACGAGGACCGTTGGATTCTGCCCCCTAACCGTTGGGGTTAATACTATTTGAATATTTTTTTTTCCCATTGGGATTGGGTCAGGAGTTGGGACCGCGGGTCGGGTCCAATCAGACCCTACCTGCTGTCTTTTTTTCGGGAGGGGCTTGGCCACGCTCACGCGTGGCCGCGTGAAACCGGCACGGGAAGAACCCGTGCTGGTGTGCCGTGCTACGGGCCGAGCCGTGCCGGGTCAGGCACGGCACGGCTCGTGCCTGACCCGGGCACGGCACAAACCCGGGCATGGTTTTTTAACGTGCCGGGCTGGCTCAGGCACGACTTAACCTTGCCGTGCACCATGCCAGGCCAGCTTGGCCCGGCCCAGTTGACACCTCTAGTATTCATAGTGAATAATCACTTACAATAATACTAGATCTTCTTGAATATCAAGGTGTAGTTCTGATGTCTTATTAGAGTGAAAGATATTTATATTCTCAACTTATTAGAGTAATATCGTCAAGAGAAGTTGTATGAGAGATAAAAGAAGAGAGAAAATATGAATATGAAAATACCTATGAAATATGATGTTAAGTATAATTCTGTTAAGTATAAGTCTTAGGTGATTATTTATTTTCGTTCTTGGTTCATTCTAAGCTGAGACATGATTAGGCTCATGATTGTTTTCTTAAGAAATCTTTGTCTTTCTAGAGTTAATTTATTCTCTACTTATTGATATGTATGATAACTCAATATCAGTATCATTATAATATGAACAATTAAGTCTAGAAATAGAAAATTAGTGACTCTCTCTCCTACATGGAGGCTTAATTAAGAAAAGAGGTGTCAATCGGGCCCGGCGGCCCGAGCATAACCCATGGCATGACATGGTTCAGATGTGCTTGGCATGACAAGCATGGTTTAGAATCATGCCTGGGAGTGCCGTGGTTTGGCACATGGCATGGCCCGGGCAATGCCAGGCCAAACTAGCTAGCTTGGCCTGACGCGGGCTGATACCTTAATAAATTTATTATCGTATTATTATCTATAGTATTATCAAATTTGATAATAATTAATTTATTTTGAATTTCATATTATTTAAAGTTTGTTATATATTCATATAAGACAGATATCTTGGGGATGTAGTATATAATGAAATTGTAATATCCTTTTAATTATTTATAGTAGGAATAAACAAAGTGAATGATTGGGGGTATCCAATGGGCTATGCTGGGCTAACATAGCTAAAAATTTTAGGCCCAGCCTTGCTATTGACTATTATGTTATGGTGGAGACTTAATGGTCTATCCCTCTGTGCTGTGTCATACCAATAGGGCGATAAGGTAGGGAGGCCTGGCTGGGTCCATTGGCTTTATCTGGGAAACAAGGCTTGTTGGGAAAATCAGTCATGTCAAGTTGGGTCGAACCCGAGTCACTCCCGACATGATTAAATCAAGCACGATTATGTGTCATGCCCGACCATCAACTTACAAGGACTAGCTTGGGCTAGCTATCAAGCACCATTGGCCTACTCTAGGCCATAGCTAATAGCCTGGAGATAGTAGTTATTTCCTTAGGGCCTAGGCTTGGGTAGGGGCCACTATTGATACTGCCCCCAACCGTATCTTTATTTTTAATCTATATATGAAATTTATACAAAATTAATTATTTTTAAAATTGAAATTGTACATGTAATATGTCGGAATTTAAAATGTCTGAATTAAAAAAATAAATAAATTATTCTTTATATGCATAGAAAATACAAAAAAAAAAGATTAAAATGTGATATATGTCAATGTAGCGTCACTAGCAGTAATATAAACATAATATCATTTTGTTTGATTTAGATCATCACAGCTTTTTAAGTATCCTTATCATCGCTTTCATATACATATATTATCATCTATATGTATTTTTTGACTATATTTATATATATATATATATGTTATATTTTTTTTATTCGAAATTATATTCATATTCATAAGAAAAGTAAATTTTGATATTTTGTTAGATATAGAAGGAAATTGTAGATTACTTGTAATTTTAAATAACATGAGAAATATGAATTCATATAATTTTTATCAATTTAATATGTTAAAATTTTCGAAGTCATTATTAAAAAAAAAAAAGAATGGTATTCTATATCTAAATATCTAGGCAATTTACTCTTATTCGATTGACCTTCTCATGATTTGTTCATGGTAAACTAATTGAAAAAATTATCATTTTGAATACGACATTACTCTTCATTCTCGAAGACTCGTTAAAATTATGAAATTTATTTACATAATATTGAAATATGTTATTTAATTGTTTGTAAATTGTATTATATTTTTTTAATTTATCCAAAAAAAATTTTTAAAAGTTACGAATAAAGATTTCAAACTAATAATTATCATATGTGAGTCTTATGCAGTTTCTATATGTTGATATCTATTAATTAAAAAAGAATATTACAGATGATTTGTTTGATGTGAAAAACAAAAATTCTAATATGCTTTCAGGTTGTATGCTATATAATCAATATGAGAAAATTAATGTTTGACTTCCCACACGAGTAATTCTTAAATTAGTATTGATTATGCAGTAAAAAAATAAGAAAATAAAAATTTTATGTTTTACTTCATTTATTTAGATAGATCTCACCATGCCATTCTGGACTAGACATGATATGGATCGGGCACTTGGGTGGTGTTAAGCTGGCAGGAAAACATGGGAGGTTGCCTTGAGGTGCTGCACGATGGCCCGACTCCCTCAGTCGGGTGTGTCGGGTCGGTCATTGGCCAAGCCGCTCGCAGCTTGGCCATGGCACTGCCAGTGGCCACTAGGCATCGGACTGTGCCGCAGGGGCACATCTCAGTCACGCATAAAGCCCAGGTTCCACCAGGCCAAGGCAAAAGTGCTGCACCACCTCACCTCAGATCAAGCTCCCTCACAGAATATATTTTTCTCGAAGCTCCCTCCCCCAAATATATTATTCTCGAAGTCTTCTCCCAAATTAATTATTTCCAAAGTTTTCCCACAAATTAATTATTTTCAAACCTGTCCTATCAAATATATTTTTCTCTGAGCTCTCTTTTATTCATTTTCAAAGCTGCCCTATAAATGAATATTTGTAATTATGAAACAAAGATATTTGATTTTTATGTTTAATATTTTTTATTTGATTGTATTTCTTTAATAAATATAATTATATATAATATTTAGTGAATTATATATATATATATAGAGAGAGAGAGAGAGAGACAGAGTATCCTAAAAGATTTTTGCATCACTGTGTCTTGTGACCCAGACAACGATGATGATTGAAATCTCTTGGAAACTTATTATTATTTTAAATTTTAGGCGATGGAAGAATGAAAGTGCCTCTGAGCCCAACAATTGGAGATGGACGACAGAGACAGTTTGGCTTGGAACACGGGCTGCAGAGGAATGGGATAGAGCTCTTGGAATCGTCGTTATGCTCGTCAGTGGGAAGTGTCTCACATAGCTGCTCCACCAATAGCTTAGGGCAAATGGCTGAGAATAGTAGCGTGGGTGCCTTCTGGTCCCCCCACAGAAGTCAGATGCATCTCCAGAGCAGGAAATCTCAATCGCGAGAAGATTTTCATGCGTCGCTGTCCGAAGCACACCTGATTAGAACGTAGGGCCATACGACTCTGCTGCACGGTCACTTCTCTCCTGAATCAATCCGCGTTCCTCTTTGATCCTCGGCGAACAAAAAAAAATAGAAAGATTTGTGTTTCTTCTTCTATTCTATTCATTGTGACATTGTCATGTTCGTGTACCATAATCACACTGGAGAATTCCAAGTGGACCGAAATCTTAATGCTGACCGCTCATCCTATTTGTCATGTTTTGTCACTGATCTTACCTTTTTTGTTTTTTTTTTTTTTTTGTGGTGGAGAGAACGAAACAAAAACTAATAACATGGTCGTTTGATTGGTAGAATAACTAATAGCATGTTATTTGATACACATTGTTGTCAATTATTTAATTTATATTGCTGGGATTGTGGTTTGTCTGTTTCAATTTCATGGTCGTAACTCACGAATCATATATATATATATATATGAGATGAGATATAATATGAGATAATTTTGGAGGGTGGTGGAGGGGGGTAGAGCTGGGAAATGGGCTGGGCCCATTTGGATAGTTGGCCAACATGGATTGGGCCACTTTGGCCCATTTTTTAATCAGGCCAGCAATTATCAAGCTCAGCCCGGCCCTACATAGGCTGTGGGCTAAAATATTAAGTAGGAGACAACTGAATGTAATTATATTTTTACATAAACATTTATTTTCATCATGACAAAACTAAAACAAACTAAAAAATTAGATACTTTTTAATTACCCTGTATATTTTAATATATATGTAGTGTAATTATACAAATTTTCTATTTATATGGTAGAAAAATAATAATATAAAAAATGGGTCATGTGGGCTAGCGTAGCCCAAACCTAATTAGCATGCTAGCCTATTTGCACTGGGCCAATCAGCCCAAATTTTATTTGGGCCTTGTTTTTTGAGCTCGGCCATCTAAAATTTTGGGTTAATCTACTCTACTCATCGGGCTCAACTCATATTCCCAGCACTGGAGGTAGGGAGTAGAAGATTAAAAAGAAAAATTGAAAATTAAGCAAAATGTTGAAAAACAAAAATATTAATTTACTGAAGTCTGTATTCTAAAAAATTAAAGAAAGAAATGCTGCAATGATTTTAAAAAATCAGATTTTGGGTATCTTAAATATTTTAAAAAATATATAATTGTTTCAAAAAACAGTGTTATGTTTGTGTACATGCAGTATGTGTATATAACTATGTATATGTTTAAGATGCCTAAAAAAACAAAAAAAAAACATAGAAAATTATGCAAAATGTTGGAAAACAAAAATATTTAATTAATGAAGTCTTTTTTAAAAAAAATAAGAAAAAAATGCTGCGAGATAAAAAAATATTTAGATTTTGGGTATCTTAAATATTTAAAAAATAAAAAAAATAAAAAATAGACTTACTTTAAAAAAGTTTTCCAACAATTGTGCTCTTTATTTTATATGTGGCGAAGGAGTTTTTATAAATTTTCAATTTTTTTTTTTTAAATCATCAGCAATTTACTTTAATAAATGCCAAAGCAATTTTTTTTAAATCACCCTTTTGTCGTTTCCCAAAGTGGGAAGGGAACCTTGTCCAGACCATGTCAAATTATCCATTGTAACCCTAAATTGGATTGATTTTGAGCTATTTTCTTGGTATCATCCTTAGTGGCGTTTCATTTCAGTTGATTCCAATGCTATCTATGGTTCGACTTCTCGATGGTCGAGTATTCTCTGAATTGTCTATGCAAGGTTTAGTTCAATTATTTATAGTTGTGACATGAATGTTGCTGGAAATTTTGCGATGGCTGCCATGACCGCCATTCTCGTTTGATACATGATTAACAGATTGGCGTGAATTTGTAAGACTGCTAGATCTGTATTTGATTTCGAGTTTATAATTTGTGTCGAAAGGCATTTCACAATACAATCATGCAATGTCTGTTACAATCATGTAAAGCCTGATACTTGTTTACAGTTTGGTGCGCTTTTTGAGAAAGATTGGAAGAAGAGATTGTTCTTAGGCTCTTGCTATCGGTGCACGTTTTATGTTTTACTCTGCCTGTCAGTTAACTGAATCTGCGAACAATGACACGAGGTGGTTTGATATGGGCAACTGCTGAGGATCTGGCAAGGAACAGAGGGCATGTTCTCTCAGTTTATCGGCAACTGTTGCGCAGTCTCAATTCCCCAAGTTTGCCACTGAATTTAGCAGGTAGAATCGCTAAGAAGGCTGAACTGCGTGCCATCTTCATCCTGGCTTCTGAGGAGAGGTCGCTGCACAATATTGTTGATCTCCTGGACACTGCTGAGCATGCTCTTTCTGTTCTTAGAAAAGGTGAAATCCCCAAGTATATTATGTGAGATGATTGTTTTGATTTCGTACCCGAATTAGGCCCAATGCCAGTTAAACGAGGTGTGCTATGTTGTTGTTGCTTAGTGACCCATATTTTTATTTATAAGGTCAAATCCCCGAGTATATTATGTGAGCTAAATGATTGTTCATCATTGCTCTGCCTGACTAGTAGTACCTTCTAATTTTCCTGTCGCCTAAATTAGACTTTGTTATGTGTGAAGTTTTGAAAGTTTATTTTGGAACAGATGTTGGGTCATAAACTTTTTATGTGAATCCCAAATCAAAATTTAAGTCCATTTTTAGGATATTATATGTGATTTTAATATCATTAATTTTCATATTAATATTAGATGTTAATCTGAGTCATCAAAATTTGCCTAGTATTAATATAAATACCATTTTTTATTATTTATTTTATCAGCAAGAATAAAAAAAATAATATTCTCAATGTGAGTTGTATTGTAATATTTGTTTTTAGTTTTTTTTTTTTTTTTTTTGATCGAGTGTTTTTTTTTTTTTTAATATAGTGGTATCAGATGTGAGATTGGACTGTTAGTTGGAGTTATCGATTATATTGTTTAGTATATAAACTCCATAAGAGAAATCCAATGATATTAGGATTATTTCCATTGGGTGTTTTCACGTACCACCAAGTGCTGCCAATTTGTGTTGTTGGTTCTCTGAATATTTTTTGGTGTTCTAAATTCATTTGTGCATATATATTTAGAGAATCTTTGTTATATTGAGTGATATGGTGACTGGAAAGATCTTTGGAATAAAAAAAAATTATAACAAGATGATGTAGTATTAATCACAACACAATGGGATAATTTGAGGCATATAGAGGTGTCAACTGGGCCAAGTGGCTCGAGCACGGCCCGTGGCACAGCATGATTCAGATGTGATTGGCCAGCACATCATGATTTAGAAATGTGCCTGGTTTGTGTCGCCCCATGGCATGGCTCTTGTTGTGTTGGGCTAGTGTGAGCCTTGCTTGGCTTGGTGGCATGGTCTACCAACTTGGGGACCTGGGAATGTCTATGGTCAGGTCATGGGTCACGAGTCACGGGTCGAGTCCCACGAGTCAAGTCTTAGTGAGATTTTTAAAAAAATTGGTTGTGTAAGATGGATATTACTTATATGGTTGATTGCAATTGGACGGTCATGTGACTCGGTCACACATTGCATTTTCACGCAATGGGCTTTCAGCGCTAGCTTGCACTCTCCAGGCCAACTGTGTCGTGCTGAGCTGGCTAGTTCCCATGTCATGCCTTGTTTGGCATGGCTCTACCAGACTCAAACGAGTTGTGCCGTGCTATGCCGGCATGACCTATTAGATTAGAGGTGTCAAACGGGCCGGCCCAGCACGGCACGGCCCGTTTTTCACGTGCCCAGCCGTGCTACCGTGCCGTGCCGGGCACGGCACGGCTTTTTAAATTCGGGCACGGCACGGCCCGTGGGCCTGGCAAGGCCGTGCCGTGCTGTGCCGGCCCGCTCGGGCACGGGCGCACGGCAAGGCAGGGCAGGCGGGGCGGGGCGGGTCGGGTCTGTTTGGACCTGACCCGTGGTCTTTTTACCGGGGGCGGGGCCCGGTTGGGTCACGAGTCGCGACTCATGAGTCGCGACTCACGACGCAGGCACGCGTGCCGGCGTGCCGTGCCAAGGCACGAGCCGTGCCGGGCCAGGCACGGCACGTGCTTTGTTCGCCCGGGCACGGCACGGGCCCGGGCACGTTTTTTGATCGTGCCGGGCCAGCCCAGGCACGGCCGAACCGTGCCGTGCCTCGTGCTGGGCCGGGCCGGCCTGGCCCGTTTGACATCTCTATATTAGATACTTCTAGATAGATATGAGAAAGAAAGTTATCTGCTTTCTGCTTCATTTATCAAGCATTAGATGGTGATACATTTCAAAAAAAAAATAATCTTTTAAATGATTTGAACATGTGAAGATGATTCATCTCCAAACATTAGGAAGTGAATTTGGATCATTACAAGTGAAATTTATGGAGCTAATTTCTATTTATTTATTGAGAGTAGTAATCATTTTTTAATCAATTGAAAAGAAATTATAAAAATTTAAAAGATACTAGGATAATGGAGAATAAATGCCATTCGTATGGATCCTAAATTTTAGTTTATTATTGGGATGATCAGAGATATTAAAGATTTGGAGAAAATAATTTTTAACTACAAGAATCATTGATATGGTAATAAAGATGAGCAATTTTTAACTAAAATATTAGTCGTTTGAAAGATAAGCAGCATCGATTTATCTAAAATATTTATTATGCTCTCGGTAATAAAAGCATATCTTGGGTTTGGGATATTTGCTGGAGAAATGCTATGGCATTCATATCAAAAATTGCAATTTTTCTATAAAAGATGACAGTTTACCTCATTACAATGGTATCAATGTTGAAGAATCGAATGTTTGTGTTCAACGTACAGAAAATTATGGTAATGAACATGAAACGTGTCACAATGAGACATCATTGTGACAATGATATGTTATAAATTTGAAATTGAGGTAGAATATTTGATATTTGATTGCCACAGTTGTGACTCCAATTTCTTCAAGGTATGCATGGTTTGAGCTACTAAAATAAAAATTAAATTGATTAGAATATCTATAGTCGCGATTGCATCATATGAGGATTGTTAGGAGATTTGTCTTTTTATACTTAAAACACAAATATTTGTGTTTTGCCGTTCTAAATTTTTCGTAATAAAAAAAGAGTATAGCAGATTATAAAATAATTAAATTTTATTGGATAAAAGATTATTAACCCAGTTTGATTTTCGAAATTTGGAAAAACAAATTAAATTTAATATATTTATTTGGTAAATTGTTATTGGAAACTGAGAAACCATTTCATGTTGTAGAAAATAATAATTAAATTAAACCATTTAATTTAATTATTCGAACTCGTGTCGTTGACTTGCTAAATCTGACCAAACCAATTGGTCACATGCTCATTATCATGTGACACATAAATTAAAATACTTATATATAAATATAAAATAAATAAAAACAAATATATAAGTATAAATAAATATATATAGATATATAAACGTGTGTGTGTGTGTGTGTGGTTATGTGTGTGTGTGTGTGTGTGTGTGGTTGTGTGTGTGTGTGTGTGTGTGTGTGTGTGTGTGTGTGTGTGTGGTTATGTGTGTGTGTGTGTGTGTGTGGTTATGTGTGTGTGTGTGTGTGGTTATGTATAATTATATATGTTTGTATATCAATATATATTTATGTATACTTACACGTGTTCTATTTATTGAAATTAGCAATTAGTTTGGTCGACTTAGCAAGTCAGGAAATGGGTTTGAATCTCATGTTGTGTCTATTATAATATTAAATGGTTTCTAGGTTTTCAATAATAGTTAACCAAATAATTAAATTGCTTTTTTTTTTCAAATTTTAGAGTCTAAAAATCAAGATAATAAATTTTAGTGTACCAAAAACTAATTGTTTTAGAATCTGGTTCATTTTTTTTTAATTATTAAAATTTTGGTGCACCAAAACACAAATATATCAAAATTAGTATTTATAACACTTTGATGCAATAAAAATATCTCATTGATATAATTTCATAAGCAAAACAATATGATCTGAAACAATATTGAGATTATCTAATAGCATTATTATTTTTAAAAAACTTTAATATTCTCATTTAATTAATTTTCTTTTTATCTTTTGGAAAAAATGAAATGTGACTACGTCAGAAATTTAAAATTCGGGTTTTGCATGAGGATGATGCGCAAACAATTCTCGGCACTCCTCTCGTTAGGATTTTTTTTTTTTTTTTTTTTTTTATGATAAATTTAGAAATATGATTATATTAGAATGATGGTGGTGGTGTGGTGGTGATCAACCCGAGGTGTTAAAATAGAATAATATAAAATATTAATTTTATCAAATTATTTTATAGGAAAAACACGTGGATCATTTAAATTTTTAGATGAAAATTTAAATGATACATGTCAAACGGGAGACAAAGCTGTCATATATGGAAATCACATTGGCTGCTGGCAACACATAGCTGCTCTTGATTGGAGCAAGCTGAGAGCAGTAATGGAAAAATATATAAAAATAAAAATAAAAAAAAATAAAAGAAAAAAAATTAACAAAAAAAAAAAAAAAAACAACAGCCGAGCCGAGCAGTAATGAATCGATATGGAGAAGTGATTGTTTCATGTATGGCGTACAATTTTGATCTGTTTGTTTCGGTTACTGAACGGTGAAATGGAGAAGACAGTTCCCATGTGCATGTGCTGTGCTGGCTGGTAACAGAAAATCATCTTAGATTGGGAGGGAAGGTAGAAAGCAAGAAAATTGTGTGAGAAAATAACATGGATGATGATGATGACGATGAATGTAATAATGCAAGCAGTTGAGATTAAGTAAAATTCTGTTCGAGAAACAGAAAATAAATGGGAAACACATTGGTCAGTTTCACTTTATTGACTATATGGCATTGTTCAGTGACTTCTCGCCAGAGGAAGAGCTTAATTCAGAGCCACAGGATCCGTCCCCGTCGAGGACACATCTAATAGCAGCTGGTAGGCGATATTGATGCATGCTGCCTGTCCACCACTTCCATCAATCTGTTAGCTATGGCACTTGCATACACATATGATCCTTCACAGATCTGCAAGTGATCGATAATTGCACACAAAAGTATATATGTATGTATGTTTTATACATATATGTATGTATATATGTATGTGTGCGTGCCTGTTTGATTTGTAACTCGTTAAATAAATGAAGGAAACAAGAGGAAAAAAAAAAACTAACCTTGGTGTTGAACAAAAAGCTGTAATAATCACCGACATGGCCGCCAGCAACATGGAGAATGTCTAATTGAAGCTCGTCAAGGACCTTGGAAACAAACAGCAAGCAATTCACCTTCTTCCTCTGTACCAACCGGATGGTGACTTCGTCGTCAACAATGCGAACGTCGACCTCGGTATCCTTGGACTTCCTCTGGAGCCAAGAGCTCCTCAGAGACCCACTGTAGGACTGATCTGGATCACCTAAATGCGGCTTCACATCACAACTCTCCACGTCATCCCCTTCTTCCTTCCCCTTCTTTCTGCCGCATCTCTTCTTCTCCACCAGAAATTGCAGCTCATTTACTTGCCTCACAAGTTCTTTTATATAGTCTATGGCATCTCCCAGCACAGATGCTCTGTCAGGCTAAATCACACACAAGAAGAACAGCCATGTCGGGATGGGCGGGCAGCAAGGCAAGACTTTTTAATGAATAAAGATTGGTTGTTCTCGTACCTTGGTTAAGTTGGGAACCAAACTGGCCAGTGCACTGTACTTATCCTTGAAGTGTTGCCTCTTTTGACGCTCTGTGGTAGAGTGCCTCGTGATTTTGTCGTCGGTGCCCATGTAGTCCTCCATCTCACCGGCGAATGCCAGGACTCTATTGTCGAACTGTTGTTGAGTTGAGTCCCCATTGAAATGGTACACGCCTCCGCCTCCTGCTGCAGATGCAGCACTCACAGCCGTCTCCGGATGGTGATCACCGACCCCTCCACCAAACAGAAATGACGAACCTCCTCTTGAGAAAGGGAAAGTGACGGCGGTGTGGTTGTAGCCGACGCTGGGTGGCACAGACTGGAACAGTTCCCTGAGCAAAGAAGGTTGCTGTGGAGGAGGGACAACGCTGAATTGGAACAGAGGGTCGCAGAGGACGGAGGAAGAGGTGAAAGTAGTGGTATCCGACAGAGGTAGAACCTGGTCCACTTCTCCTCCTAGAAATCCCACCGGAGGAGCAGCAGCAGAAGCGGGCGTGAAGGCCATGTTAGGATTTGAAAAGTGGAACAGATGGAGCAGGTCTGGTGTCGGACAGCAAGGAGTTTCCTGGGTCGGCAAGTTGTGGAGAAAATTCGTCATGTCTTCCTGCAACTCCTGGTCGGGGCTTGGATCCCAGTTATTGAAGCCCAGATGATGGTGGTGGTGGTGGTGGTGAAGTTGGATGACGTCCATTCCAATATTCGAACTGGAGCCATCTACTTCCCCATTCCCAGGTAGATTAGGAGAAGGATAGCTGCGAGAATGGCTGTTGCCCTCGATGCTGTTTATCGTCCCTGTCAGAGGTGGCAGCAGTAGGGGAGGTGCCAAGTTGCGAGCGTGGCTCTCGTCCGAACCATCCCTCTGTGGTGCGTCACCCATGTTCTTCCCACCCCCTAAGAAAGATCTACAGAGATGCACAATGAGTTAACGCATTGACGAGGCTTGCGAGTTGACGCAGAGACATGCACGAAATGAATCAATGAAAACCAGATGTGGAAGAAGCATTCATTGGAGGACGGAAGTTCTTCTATATTGAGTATTACATTCAGCGTGAAATGAAGGAAGAACTGGGAGTTGCTTGGCTTGATATATTGTGGAGAAGTTATGTTTTATGACAGATAGGAAGATATTTTAAAAAAACTAAAGTCCCCAAATTTTTAATATTTAAAAAAAAATTGAACCATACGTAAATTATTTAAATTTTTAATGTGCAGAAAATCACAAGTCTGATTTTAACCACGGTATATATAACACATCGGCAAATTTTAAAAAAGGATGATTCTGTTTTTGGGGTAATTTTTATTATATCTTATATCTATTAAATATTTATTAAAAAATCTCCATATCATAGAGATTTATTAAAAAATACTTACAAATATAAAATATTGATTGATTTGAATTTATGAAAAATTTAAATTGAAAATTAAAAATTCAATTTTATAATTAACATGTCACATATTTTAAAAAATATACGAAAGTTAATAAAAAATGTCACCCACCCAAAACGTCATGGCTAAGGTAATGCTAGGAATTGTGATATTATATTATTTATTTATTTCACATAAATCACAAATAAATAAATTAATTAACACAAATGACAAATTTTAATAATTAAAAATAAAAAATATCAAAAAAAAACACATCCATCAATCATCATCTAATTCAAAAAATAAAATAAAATAATACAATGTCACAGTAACAACATAAAATAAAAATTATCACTCATAATTATACGAGCTCAATCTCAATGCCAATCAGTCTAAGTATACAACTGATCATCATTGAATAAGCATCTGATGATATCACTAGCGGTGGCCTCATCCTCCTCAAAATCCAATAAGTCATTATCTGCCAGCAACTCTCTCACTCTTGTCATAGCACGATCCTAGATGCTCAATCTCGAATCATTCAAATCATTCATGCATGCTAGTGCTTTAATAAAATCTGGCTACAGTCTCGATTTCCTATCCGAAATCACATTAATTGTAATAGAAAAAGCAGACTTCTATGATATGCTTAATATTGGAGGAGTTAGTAAATCGCGTGTTATCAATGTTCTTATTATCATTATGTGATAGGATTGAACAGTATTCAGTATCTAAGTACCAAGACAGCTCCTACCTATTTGATGGTCCACCTCATCATTTCCTCCTTGCTAACTGAATGAAGAAGTCATCATCTCTGAATATGGTACCTATGTCCATACTCAGAGCTTGGCTACAACTACTATCATACCTAGTGTCGTAGTATATAAATACCTCAGTCAACTTATCATGAATAAACCCTTTGGGTTGATGTTCTTGGTTCATGCAAGATAATATCTATGTCAAAATATTATTTACTCCTTCCACATTTACCCTTGAGTCCATGCAAACAACCATATAATAAAGAGATTGAATTGTAGAAAAGTATTAAAATTACTTGGTTTCTATCTCAACAATCATGCTACTAAATGTCAGGTAATCTCAACTTCCTATACATGCCACTTATGTTGCACATGTACCTGAGTATAATATAAGTGGTGTGAATATAAACAGACAGATACATGTTTATTGTGCCATAAAAAATTTTCAAATTTTTCATAAATGAAATTTCTATATCCTAGTCTATATCATCAATAAGTTTGTCAAACTTATTATTGACATAATCAGATATCACATGTTCATATCCAAGAAATGACTCCAATATCAGGTATATGTAATTCGAATAGTATCTCTCATCTGTTTAGAATTTTTTCTTTAGATCTATAGACAAAGAGAGACTATTAAATTCCTATTTTCTACTAGGCATCTGTAAATATTTTAGTGAGTTATGTATTTTAAAAAAAGCTAGGTTAATGATGTGACACATGCATTTAATATAAAAAATCTTTTCTAATGGTCTGTCTCTAATGGTCTTAACAAATATGTTAATAGCTAGTCCATTGTTAGATGCGTTATCAAATATGATACTATATATTTTATTTTGAATATCATATTCTTTAAAGATTCTCATCATGTACTCGTATAGCTGGGCTATCATGAGGATGAAGAATCTCTGAAGATCCTAATATCTTTTTATTTAATATCCATTTTTGAATCTACATAGTTGGCGATGAGGCATGCAAAAGATGCATCATCTTGACTAGTCTAAATATCGAACATCATGAACACCACACCACTATATTGCCTAAATTTATTATTTATTATTTATTTTTCTAATTTATAATATTTTATTATATTGTTCCTATATGTAGACCTCAAAATCCTATGATATGCAGGTTAAAAATAAGTTTGTATGATACTGACTACCCTTTAATCCTCCAAAAATCTAATCTGGAGACGTATAGACAAAAAGAAACTATTAAATTCCTATTGTCTGCTAGGCATCTGTAAATATTTTAGTGAGTTATGTATTAAAAAAAAAGCTATGTTAATGATGTGACACATGCATTTAACATAAAAAAATATTTCCTAATGGTCTGTCTTTAATAGTCTTAACAAACATGTTAATGGCTAGTCCATTGTTAGATGCGTTATCAATTATGATACTATATATTTTATTTTGAATTTTATATTCTTTAAAGATTCTCATCATGTACTCATATAGCTGGGCTATTATGAGGATGAAGAGTCTCTGAAGATACTAATATCTTTTTATTTAATATTCTTTTTGAATCTACATAGTAGGCAATGAGACATGCAAAAGATGCATCATCACGACTAGTCTAAATATCGAACATCATGAACACAACGCCACTATATTACCTAAATTTATTATTTATTATTTATTTTTCTAATTTATAATATTTTATTATGTTGTTCCTATATGTAGACCTAGAGGTGTCAACCGGGCCGGGCCGGGCCGGGACGGCCCGTCACGAGGCACGGCATGGTTTGGCCGTGCCTGGGCTGGTTCATCATGGTAATATCTCGTGCCCGGGCACGGCACGGCCCGTGCCGTGCCGTGCCGAGGCCAACCGGGCCTCGTGTCGTGCCTGACCCGCACCAGCAGTCCCACACCCTCACGAGTCACGGGTCATGGTGGGTTCACTGTGACTCGGGACACTCGGGCGAATGCCAAGCAAAGCGTCATGTTCCCCTTCCCACAAAAAAGACCGCGGGGCTAGTCCAATATCAGACCCGACCCGCGGTCCCCCGACCGAACCTGATTCCCCCCCCCCCCCCCCCTCGCACCCCCCAACAGGCAAAAAAAAAAATTAAATTGTTGCCATTGGATCTCGCCTCCAACGGCAAGGGGGTAGAATCCAACGGCCCTCATGATTCTACCCCCTAAAAAATTAAAAAAATCAAAAAAAATGACTTTTTATAAAGAAAAATTATTTTCTTTAATCTATAAAATTCACTGCACCTCTCTTTAACATTTATATTTTTTATAAACATTTATTCTCTCAAATCTCACATTTTATCTCTCAAAAATCTTGCTCCTCTCTCTCGGGACTCGGAGAGTCGGGATTTCGTCATTTGGCTTAGCTTTTTGGGAATCTTAACTTGGGTTTTGAATTTTGAGCTAGACTGTGGTACACCGTGCATGTGATCGACCTGACTGCTTTACCGAGTAATTTATTTTAAGTTTTTTTTTACTTTCTCTCTCTCTCTCTAGTCTTTCTCTCTAGACCTAAAATAGATAAATTTAAAATATATCATCTAGTCTCTAAATAAGTGTCCTGTTTAAAAAAATCCTAAAAAATGACAAATACTAATGAAACATATTTAAATTTAGAAAATAAAAATATTACACAGAGGTCTGAGGCTGCTGAAACTTTGGTTTTTCCAGTCGTCTCAACCCAAACTTCTAAAAAACAAAAAACTAGGACTTCTGTAGTTTAGACTCATTTTAATATTATAAAACAAAAAAAATGTTAGGGGTTAGGAAGAAGAAATGACATAGTGCAAATATTGTATGAGACTTTTAACATGTAAGAGTTCGTTTGGGACTGGGCACCTTAAGAGGCATGCCGAATTATGCACAAAAAAATATGGTCCATTAGATCCTAGACAAACTCAACTTGGCATTGCATTTGTTGAGACTGGATCGAGTTTCGTCTCAAAGTGTACTCCCTTCATATACTCCAGCAAGTTGGGTAGGGACGGCATGACCAGACTTATAACATTGATGGGTCTTCCGATCAGATTTTCAGAAGATCCAAGGGTAGTGTGCATAATGCAGACATATTTTCAGCATGCTTATCGTAGGATTCCTAGGTCCACATTTAGGAATGACATACTAAAAATTGTATAAGTTAGTTAAACAAAAAATAATTAATGAATTTATGGCATATAGTGGAGTGGTGTCCGTGACGTCCGATAACTGGACAAGTCACGATGAATCATCTATGCATGTCTCACCATCCACTATGAATAAAAAAATTTTAGGATTCTCTAAGATTCTTCATCCTCATGATGGCCCGACCATTTTTGAGTGTATGATGAAAATCTTTAGAAAATATAAAATTCAAAATAAAATTTTTAGTGTCGTATTCGATAACACATCTAATAATGGAGTAGCGATTAACATATTTGTTAGGAATATTAGAGACGCACCATTAGGAGAGATTTTTCATGTCAGATGCATGTGTCACATGATTAACCTAATTATTCAAGCGGGTATGAATGTGTGTTCCTCCGTGTTGGATAATATACGTAATGCACAAAAATATATTTGCACTCCTCATAGACAACAAGAGTTTGGTAGTCTCTATTTGTCTTCAAATCTTAAGAAGAAGAAATTCCAATCGGATGTGAGACATCGTTGGAATTACACGTACCTGATATTGAAATCATGTGTTGGATATGAACACGTGATATTCGACTACGTCAATAGTAAGAATGACAAACTTATTATTGACGATACTGAATGAGCTTCAAAATTTTCATTTATGAAATTCCTGAAGATTTTTTATGACACGACGGACATGTGTTCGTCAGTTTATACGCTCACGACTTGCATTGCACTCAGGTGCATATGCAACATTAATAACATGTTTAGGAAGTATCTAGCTGACCCGACACTTAGCCATATGGTTGCAAAGATGGAAACCAAGTACTTGAAGTACTGGTTCACCGTTCCATCTCTTTATTGCCTCGCTGCATGCACGGACCCTAGGGTTAAGGTGGAAGGGGTAGAAAACACCCTGACTTACATTTCCTCGTGCATGAACCTAGAAAAGCCACCTGAAGGGTTCATTCACGAAAAGTTGACTGACCTGTTCGCATACTACGATACTAGGTATGGTGGTGGTGGTAGTGAGACTGTGATTACCGACATGGATACCTTGTTCGGAGATGACGATTTTTCCATTCAGCTAGCGAGGGGGAAACGTAGGGATAGACCATCATATAGGAGCGAGCTTTCTCGGTACTTAGATACTGATCACTGCTCAATCCTATCACATTATGATACTAAGAATCTTGATATATTACAGTGGTGGAAATCATGAGTCCACCTTTCCCGTGCCATCTAGGATGGCACGGGATCTACTGACTCCTCTGCTGTCGAGCATAACATCGGAGTCTACTTTTTCTGTTGCAGTGAACGTGATTTCAAATAGGAAATCAAGATTACGTCCAGATATTTTTGAGGCCTTGGCTTGATTGAAGGATTGGGAGGATTTGAGATTTAGCATCCATGATCGTGCTGGAGCTGGGATTGGGACAAGGACTGCAGCCGCATCCACTATGAAAGCGGAGGAGTTGATTACTGATGATGATGATCCATATGATACTGATTTTGATGTTGTGGCTGATGATGCTCATGATATCCTGATTGATAATTGATGATGATCTACTTCTTTTTAATTTCGATGTTTTATTTTTTATTGATTGTACGCTTTATTTATACGTTACGTTGAAACTTTAATTTATTTGGTTCAGACCTTCGGTATCTAATGGCTGATTGCTCATTTTTCATTTGGTTTGCTTATCTTTTTTTTTTTACTTTTTAATTTTTTTAACAAAATTTATTGATTTATTTATTTTTTTTGTTTTATTTTTTCATTTAAAAATTTATATGTCTATTATTTAATTCTAATAAATTATAATCTAATTTTATTTTAAATTATAAAAAAAATTTAACTTTGTAAATTTAATAAATTTTAAACAATTTTCATTTTATAAATTTATTATATTATACATTATCTATAATTATATAAATAATTTAATATATTATATAATTAAACTAAAATTTAAAACTATAAAATTTTTTAAAAAAAAAATTTTACCTGGCCCGTACGGCCTGGTTCGGCCCGTACAGCCAGGTTAGGCCCGACCGTGCCCGGCACAGTACAGTAACCGTGTCGTGCCTGACCCGGCACGAAAGTACGCTCGTACTCTAAAAAATGCGCTGGCCCGGCCCATTTGACACCTCTATGTAGACCTCAAAATTCTATGATATGTAGACAAAAAATAGGTTTGTATGATACTGACCACCCTTTGATCCTCCAAAAATCTAATCTGGAGACCTATTGTGGTGATCAGTTTGACTATGTCTTCCCTCTAACTTATTATTGTATATAAAGCCTAAAGAGTGTCAACATAGAAACTAAACTAGATCCAGCCTCAATGACCCTGCTACTCAGTTAGGTTTTTCTTGGATCTAATATACGATATTTTTTGGTATAATAATTTGCATGCTTATAAAGATGTCTATTCCCACATGCGCTCCTAAAAGTATATATTTTATTATAATTTGTGACAATTCTTCTTCGATACCCCGAGCATTTTTATTTTGTACTATATTAAAGTGAATCAAAACTCTAGATGTTCTTCTAATTTTTTAAATATTTGAGTTTAGGTCAAGACCATGGGAAAGAATATAATTTTGATAGGATCGAACCTTTTCATAGGGTTATCATTATTAATATTATCTATGTCAATATTAATATTAATTTTATTATTATTAAATTCATTATTTGTCATTTTTAAATTTTTTTAGTTTATTAATTATATTTTAATTTCTAAAATAAAAATTATTTTAGATATAAATAAAATTAAAAAACTAAGTAAATTTTAAAAAATAATACCCATTTATGGATATGATAGAAAAAACCGAAGCCTGCACCACACCGTACCCAATTTTTCTTCTAAAACCCCACCACACCACAATCCACACCCAAGAGCGAAGCCAAAGCTAAACCAAGAGGAGAGAGAAAGAGAGAATAGAGATAGATATGAGAGTGAGTGCGAGAATGAGATTAAGAGAGATGAGAGTGAAATATTATATATATATATAAATTAAAATATATATATATTTTGATTTTTTTAAATATTTAAATAAGGCAGAAACTCGATAGCCACAATCAGATCTTCTCCCTAGCCATTGGAAGTGCATCCAGCAGCCCAGAAGCAAAAGCTTTTTATTTTTTTGGACCTTCAACCGAATGCACGAACACGAGTTCCAGAAGCCTCGGCATTCTAGTCGGTTCGGTTTGGGCATTTAGCCTTTGGGGGGGGGGGGGGGGGGGGGGGAGTGCACTGAGTGTATTGCATCCATGTGTGCCATGACCATGCTATGTGGACTGTCCAAGCCAACCACATGGCAGGTTTATAAAAAAACTTGTCGTGTGTATAAGGCGGGGCAAGCTTTTTTTTTTGAATATTGGATCACACCCAAAACCAAGTCTAAGTTCCGAGGCACAGTAGCCTACTGTGCCACTGGACTTTACCTATGGGCCAAGCAATCTGGTCGTGCCTAGACCAGCACAAGTCTCAGCAACCCTTGGCCTAGAAAGGCATGAGTCGTGCCTTGCGCCAGCATGACTCAGGACTTGGCATGATTCTGGACCGTGACGTGCTGGGCCAGGCACAACTCAGTCATGTCGTGCCTCGGGCCATGCTCTAACTGTCCAACTTGCCCGTCACATCTACTTCTAATTGATGGATTCATTTTGTATCACCAAAATTATAATATTTGGGCATAGACATGACATTGTCTTTTATCTTCTTTGCCCATTTTCACTTTGTATCCCCATACTATACATACTTATAGCTCTGTCTTTGATTTTTTATTCCATAAATTCTATCTCAACCTTGTCTTTTGCTTTAAATGTCTCATATTCCTAAGAGTTATCATCATAAGACTTCTCCAAGGTCATAACTTTGAAGAATGTCATGACCACATAGTAGTCATCTTCCTATATTTTTTCATTTTTACTTTTACAACTCCAATATAATTCTTTGCATTCTTAGTTTTCATCACTTATCACAGCTCCAAAGTTATTTTTTTCATTCATACACTATATTACAATCACAATTCCAAAATTATTCTTCTATTCCAAAAATTTTGTCACTCTCACACCAAAAATATACTATTTGGTTATAAATAATTTAGTTATTAAATAGAATAAAACTAGGATTTTGATTATTAGTAGGTTTGTAAATGATTTGAGTTATGGATAGTGATATGTAATCCATAAAATATACTATGTGTATGGTATGAAGAATGTGACAGTCATTCCAATGATATTGTATAAGACAAACCTATATAATAAAAAACTAAATTGAGGTATGTTTAATCATTGTGAGTATAGTGCTTACAAAGTTGAATGTACGAATACTTTTATGGGCTACTCTATTTTGCATGTCATAGAAAAACTGATTCCCAATTAATATTGGGTGGTAAATAGAATATTCTCATAAGAAGTTGACCTTTAGTGTGTGAGTCACCTATCATAGCAGGGGATGATGAAAGATAAGTCAAGTGACAAGAATATGAGTCATATGGTCATGATAATCCTATAAGTTATATACAATCTATTGCTGTCATCCGTGAAACATAATGATTAAATATATATTAATTGTGTGAGTAAGACATTGATAAAGTTGAAAGTACAAATATTTTTATTACTATATCAATTCTCACTGAGAAAAATACTAGATTCTGAGAATAAAAATTTGTATTCAAAGTAATGATTAAGGGCAGTTAACAAGTTGACTAAAAGGTTAGGACATGTAAATAACCTTCAAGAAGAGATATTGTATTGTCTTTGTAGTAAAGTACTAAAGAAATAACTATAATGAGACCATCATTAGAATGGACTCAATAGTTTATAATCACCTTATTTTCCTACAAAGAAAATGGTCATTCTGAAATTATCCAGTCTTCATTATATGACTAAGCATAATCACAATAAGGATATTTGTAAATTCTATCACAAATTAAAATATAAATCATCCATATAATTTAGAATTTATGACTTGAATCTTGGTTATCGTGTCTTCTAAAGTAGTTAATTATCATTGGTTGATCTAACATTGCATGTGTAATTTAAGTTGCCTATTGCTTCTGAAATTTTGTTCCATTCTCTAAGTGTTCCAATCTTGATCCATTCTCTAAGTGTTCAATCTACAAACCAAGATTCTCTAAGTGTAATTTAACCAAGATTGAATGTGTAATTTAACTTGAATCTTGATCCATTCTCTAAGTGTTCAATCTACAAACCAATGCAAAGTTTTGTTTTTCTGAAATTTTTCATCTCAAATTCTTCCTTTAAGTTGCCTACTGCTTCTGAAAGCTCATTCGTAGTTCCAATGATATTCAGGTCATCAACATAAACTACATTTATAATGAACTCGGATCTAGATCTCTTAATAAATACACATGGACAAAGTGGATCATTCTTATAGCCTTTTCGCAAAAAATATTCACTAAGATGATTAAACCATGTGTCCATATTATTTCAACCTATATAGAGATCTGCATAATTTTATCGAGTAATGTTCTTGAGGATCTGAATTATGTGTTGCAGGCAATTTTAATCCTTTTGAAATTTTCATATAAATGTCACTATCAAGTAGTCCATATAAATAAGTCGTAACTACAAAACACAGACCAAGTTTTTCATGTATTGCTAGACTAATTAAATATCAAAATGTAGTTGCATCCACTACATGAGAATATGCCTTTTCATAATCAATGCCGAGTCTTTGAGAGAATCATTGTGCAACTAATCGTATCATATATTTGATAACTTTATTTGTTGCATCTCATTTTTGTACAAATACTCATTTGTATCCTACAGGTTTGACACCATCATGTGTACATACAATAGGATCAAAAACTTCATGTTTTGAAAAAGAATTCAATTCTACTTCAATTGTATCTTTCCATTTTTGGCCAATTATCTCTCTGTCTATATTTCTCGATAGAATTTGGTTCAATATCCTTATTGCCATTAACAATGTTGAGTGCCACATTATAGGCAAATATTTCATCGACATCGATTTTATTCTGAATCTACATTTGGCCAGTTGTTACATAGTTTATCGAGATCTCTTGATTGTCACAAGTTTCAGGTACTTGAATTTCTTTTGGAATTACAAATGGAGACTCTTCTAAAGCTATCAATTCCTTAACTTGATCCTTTGATCCTTTTCTTTTCCGAGGATTTTTATCTTTGGAACCAACTGGTCTACTATGTTTCATGATGCTTTAGGTTCATTAGCAACAGATTGTTTTACATGCATATCAATTCTAACTAGAGCATTAGCAGCTGGTATGTTAAGATGTAGTTACTCTATTCATATTAGTAAATGCATCTGGCAATTGATTTGCTAAATTTTACAAATGAATAATCTTTTGAACTTTTAGTTCACATTCTTTTGTGCGAGGATCAAGATGAGATATCAATAATTGATTCTAACTAATAGCTTTTTCCAACTAATAACACAACAAAAACAACTTTTATTATTCAGTAGTACGATGACTTTTATAATAGTAGGCCCAGATACATAAATATAAATGAGATAAATTTTATTTTTGGAGATTTTCATCACCAAACAAGTGTTCAATATTCACTTTAGGTTGAATAAAGAAATTAGCAACATCTAGATGAGTCATATCATAAATTCAACACTCTCATCCTTAGAAGCAAAATTTGTCTCTACCACTTTTTTATCTTTCTTTTTCAGCGATTCTTTGTAGATATCAGTGATTCTTGGTAGATATCAACAATCAACCAAATATTTTGGTGTATGATAGATAGTGACAATGGTCTTTCATGCTGCAATAATAGCATAAATTTATCACAATTTTGCTATTTGCACCACTTTTGTTGTCTTTTTCAATATTCTCTCCCTTTTGTTATTCTGCCACATTCTTGAGTTGCCAATCATAATTGTAACTATTATGACCACCTCCTCGTCCACGTCCACAACCCCGACTATGACCATGACCATGATAATGACCACGACCTTGACTTTGTCCATTATAAGGGTGATATGTTGTCACATTCACTTCAAGGAATGTAGCCGAACCAATTGGATGAACCTCATGATTTTTTATCAAAAGCTCATTATTTTGTTCAACCACAAGAATTTTGCTCATTATAAAATCATTTCAGAATATTTCCTAAAGTCTTTTTCACGAAATTGCTATTGTAGGAGCACATTTGATGTATGAAAAATGGAGAATGTTTTCTCTAACATATCATCATTGGTATTTTTTTCTCAACATAACTGTAATTGAGATCTTATTCTAAAATATTACTGAGTTATACTCACTCACAGATTTAAAATCATACAGTCTTAAATGCATCCAGTCATAGTGAGCTTTTGGAAGAATTACCGTTTTCTAATGTTCATACTTTTCCTTCAAACTGTTCCATAGAACAAGTGGATCCTTTACGGTGAGATATTCAGTTTTCAATCCTTCATAAAAGGTGACTACGAAGAAAAATTATTGCTTTGGTTTTTTCTAGGATGGATGTTGTATTCTTTTCTTTTATTGTATCTCCAAGACCATTTGCATCTAGATGGATTTCAGTATCTAGTATCCACGACAAGAAATTCTCTCATGATATCAAGAGCCACAAATTCCAATTTCGCAAGATTTGACATAATAATACTCCAATATACCTTCAATATATAAAATATCTTTGGTTCAGCATGATCAATTAACTAAATATAGCGAAACCTTAGGGTTTTAAAATGCGTATGCTAATTTAAATAGCAAACTCTGGATTATGTGGCATAACAAGCTGGAAATTGAGATTCTAAAAGATACAGAAGTGATAGTGCAATTTAAATTAAATAAGCATGCGGATCAAATAATTTCAGCAGTGTATGCTAAAAATAACAAACAATCTAGTTTATCTTTTTGGGAGGAGATGATTCATGGAGCGCTTGAAACATAAATGAAGGAAGTTCCCATTAGGAAAGAGCTAAGTTAAGATGAATGACTCGATTATAGATTTTATGCGAACTTAGATAGTACTATTAAGATTATAATATTGTATGTGTTTAGAGATGGGGAATGGATGTAAGAGAGTTAATGGTAGATGTAGTTTGTACAAATGGTATTCCTCCGCCAAAAGAGAGGGTTATAAATACTAAACAAACTTCTTAAAAAAAGGAGAATAAAGATAAAAAAATATAAGGATAAAAAGGAGAATAAAGACAAAAAAGAGAATAAGGAGAATAAGTAAAAAATTGAGAATGAGGAGAATAAGGAGAAAAATGAGAATAAGGAGAAAAAAGAGAATAAGGAGAATAAGGAGAAAAAGGAGAATTAGGAGAAAAAGGAGAATAATGAGAAAAAGGAGAATAAGGAGAATAAGGAGAAAAAGGAGAATTAGGAGAAAAAGGAGAATAATGAGAATAATGAGAAAAAGTAGAATAAAGAGAAAAAGGATAATAAGGAGAAAAGGAGAATAAGGAGAAAAAAGAGAAAAAGGAGAAAAA